>JAFIDM010049127.1:46279-93037 GCA_023159025.1 Thereuonema tuberculata
TCGTTTTATCTTTTTTTTAGTTTTAAAATGTATGTCATAACTGCAGCGATGTACATGATCGTCATAGTTCAATAAGAGCCCACTAATTTTAACTAAGGGTTTTCTGAAAGATTATAAAACAAAGATTAATAACTTGGCATTCATTATTGAGAAACTAAATATTTCTATAATATACATCCATAGATAGTAGCTCTATTTTGTTTTGTGTTTGGACGTGTTTACTTTCAGCATTATACAGTATAAAGTATAAATTCCTGTACAGTATTCGCTAAACGAAAAATGGCAGTGTTAGTCAACAAATAATAATAAAAAAGCATTTAGAAAAAAGGCTCAAGTTTTTTTATTTATTTCATTTCCTTTGATTTTATTTCTATCGCGAAGAAGAGTTCCTTTCTTTCAAATTCTATCTATGGAAGCTTATATTGTGCTGTTAAAACTAACTTATCTCCAACGCCCACCAAATACAGATCAAATAAAGCTCTGGTTTCAATCTATTGTTTCTGAGTTTCTAATCTACAGTTTCCTAATACTAACAGGTAGATGGATCCTAGTGTTCACTCAGCCCTCTGTAAAATGGGGACTACGGGATCGAGTTTGTTTCTTGGGGTTGAAGGCGGGAGTTGGCTTCTTGACCCCAACTCGATCCCGATGATCTAGAATCGTTGGGAGCTATACCTCCCAACGTCCTAAAGAGCTTACATGGCTATAAAGTGGGCTCATTCAAGTTTAGCTTTCATTACACTTTGTCATCAGCTTCCGATAAATTACAACGAAAGACTCCGAAATACTTATTCTAAACACTTTCTGCCTTTCTAAACAATTTCTTGATTTGTAGGAACAGTCAAGATATATAAGCTTTTAATGTCTTTGAGCTCAATTTAAACCAAACATCAATAGATATTACCACTTGAGTAATCTCTACTAACAATATAGTTACATCTTTCAAAGATTAGTACTTTTTGTATTATTACTAAAAAAGCCCACGAACACAATATGACAAGACACATTTACTGGGCCAATTTTTGTTGCCAGCGACAATCGCGAGTGACATGTTGTAGGAGAATTACTTTTTTTATGATTGATATCCGTTGCGTTCTTTTGCCATCCGAACATCCATGCGACATAAATATTCACTGTGTTCAATCCACTGTATCACTGTCGTCTTTAAGTCAACTGAATGGAAGGTTTTTACAAAGTTATCTTTGAATTGAAAAGAATGTTTTTACTGAAGATATTAATTTTAATATACACTTTATTAGATGCAACTAACTTGTAGCGTGTTGGGCCTCCTTTAGCCATCAAAACAGCCTGAATTCGTCGAGGCATGGATTCCACAAGATGCTGAAAACCATGCAGACATGAGTGTGTCACGCAGTTTCTGAAGATTTGATGGAGGTGTAGGCCTAGAGCGAACATTCCGTTCCAGCTCATCCCACAAATTTTCAATCGGGCTGAGATTGAGACTGATCGGACTGATTGAGAATTCAATCAGACTGAGCGGGCCACTGCAGCAAGGAAAAGTCATCGTTATATTCCTCAACCATCCCATAGTGATGAGGGCTTTGTGCACCGGCGCATTATCCTGCTGGAAGTAGCCATCTGTATGAGGATAAACTGTTAATCATGTACGTTTGCACTTGTTCAGCTACGATGTTTAGATATGTTCTAGCATCCTGACGTGCCTCCAGAGGTATCAATGGACTCAATGTGTGCCAGGAAAATATCCCCCACTCCATGACACTGCCCCCACCGGCTTGAAGAGTTGTTGTGAGACACGACGAGTTCAGACATTCATGCGCACAGCAGGGGTGTACGTTATAAAGTGGCCTGACAGTGTATAAGAGAGTATTAAGGAAAAAAAAAAACTTTTTTTCAAGATTTCAAACAACTATTGTCGTTTTCATGGAATTTTGGAATAAATTCACCAATAAAAAGTAGAATAATTGTTTCAAACAAATGGAAGTAAAAAACAAAATGTCTCATGATGGATGTCGCTAAATTTCTCTTAATTTTTTAATATTATTGTAAATTTTATCATATAAAAGTTTTAATAATTACCAAAAAATCAAAATTTATAAAAAAAATTAAGCATAAAAATACATACATTTAAAGATTCACTCAGCTGTTTTTGGAAATTTCGTACCTCGAAACAGTCTGTTGTTGGTTCCTGGTACCAAATTTCCAAATATAGCTCATTGAATCTTTATCCTTATGTGTGTGTTTTTATCCTTACTTTTCTTAAATACGTATCACGCATCTAAAAACTTTGCTATTAAAATCAAAATTTGAAATTGTTTTCACTGATTGATTCATGCATCATAACTTAGTATTTTTTGAAAATCTTTATTCAAAATTCAGCTGCCCTTAGTCGATTCATAGAAATAATGATTTCATTCATAGTGTAGCGGTGTTCAGTGTACTATTGCAAAAATAAATTTATGATGGTTTTCAATACAGTTGAATTGAAAACTGTGTCTCACAACAATTCTTCAAGCCGGTGGGGACAGTGTGATGGTGAGGTGGATGTTTTCCTGGCACACGTAGGATCCGTTGATACCTCTGGAGGCACATCAGGATGCTAGTACGTACCTACACATCGTAGCTGACCAAGTGCAACAGTACATGGTAATAGTTTATCCTCACGCAGATGGCTACTTCCAGCAGGATAATGCGCCGTTGCACAAAGCCCGCATCACTATGGGATGGTTTGAGGAATATGACTATGGTGATGACTTTTCCTTGCTGCAGTGGCCCGCTCAGTCCCCGGATCTCAGCCCGATTGAAAATTTATGAGATGAGCTGAAACGGGCTGTTCGCTCTAGGCCTACACTTCCATCAAATCTTCAGGAACTGCGTGACACACTCATGTCTGCATGGTTTTCAGCATCTTGTGGAATCAATGCCTCGACGAATTCAGGCTGTTTTCAATTCAACTGTATTGAAAACTCCCACTACTTTGGAAGCATCAAAGTAATGAAAAATATTTAATAGTGATGTGTTTCAATACCTCACTTTCATATTTTGGAGTCCTGTTGTACAATTTTCGCTGCTCTAAATTTGAACCAATTGATTCCTTACAACTCCGGAAACAACTTCAGCACAAAAGAAGAAAAATGGCTAGTCTTTGTCTGTAAGTCAGTGAGTAGTGTAGACTTTTGACTCTTGAGTATCTACAAGATTCAACATTGGCTACACTCAAGAAGGATTTCAGTTAAGTAGACTAACTACAAAAGATGCTTAACAAGTACGTATTTTTGAACAACACTGTTCTTTCCAGAAGGTAATTTAGGTTATTTCTTTGATAGTTGAAAGTTGGCGCGTGACGTGCCACGTCCATTATTGTTTTCTTTTGATTTTCAAAAATGGTGTCGGTGTCTATTTTACTGAGCTCATTTAAAAAAATTCTCGAAAAATTTAGAAGTTAGGTCTACAATGACTTCCTGAAAAAATTTAAACAAACAATTATTAAATATTTGTAAGCATAATTAGTGTGCTTATGAATAACGATAAAATAATAAAATTTCTCAAATAAAACGCTGTTTCATTTTACACACAGCATTAATCATTACGTTTTTAACTCGTTGAACACAATTTAATAGTTTTGTCGTACAATTTGCTTTGAATGTTCAGAGAATTGCCTGACTTTGACCTTTAATTAAACGAATTATTTTGGTCTTTTGTAAATCCATAATTACCAGATCAAAGAACAGTAATGAAGCCGAAATTGGATTACAGTATTAGTTATTGAAGTTTCTGTCATGCGCAGAAAACCATACGTCAAAGACGTATCACTGTCCAGATGATCCTATATGGAAAACCTGTATGGAAACATTTTTGAGATTTACAAATCCGCAAAATTATACTCCCATGTTTTCTATGGTATTGCGAAAAGGGACAGGACAATTAAGAGAAATTTTCATTCAGTGGAATGTGCAGTTTTGCATTTTATGCCTAAACTTTAAAATGATTTCAGAAAGATTTAAAATATTTTGGTCTAATATATAATAAAGATAACAATAAATACATAGCATACTTACAAGAAACTTAAATTATTATAACTATAGGATTGACGGAATGAATATTAAGATGACTAAAACGAATTAAAACTGCATAAATAGAATAAAAATAAGATAAAAATAAAGAAAAAAAAATAAACCAACAGGTTCGATGACTGTCAAGTTATCATTATCAAGGTGTAAAACAAATGGTAAAAAGATTTATGACTAATAACAAATTTTACGTGTCTAATTATTTAACAAAATGGTAATTATCGAAGGCACAAAGAAACCAAAAAGATTTTGTACCTCAAGCAGTCACCGGGAAGAGACTGGGACGGCCGCTTCGTCCTTTTTAGGACTCATCAGCCAGACAGAGTCCATCGATGACAGGCTCAGAAGGTGCGAATATGTAAGAATCCCGCTTCCGGCAGCTGGATTCTTTTGGTTCCTTTGTGCCTTCCATCTTTACCATTTTGTTAAATAATTAGGCACGTAAAATTTATTATTACTTAAACTGGTTAGTTTAAAAACTTTGTTTTATGTTATAGACAAATTTCTTTTGAGCCCAGCGGAACGCAGGCTAAGGAGTCGACATTTTTTCTATTTTTGTGTATTTTTCATTGTGTTTTGCTTTTGTGGGGTCTCGCTGCCGGGAGCGAGACTGGGATTCTTATATATTCGCACCTTCTCATAAGCATTAAAATTTTTCGTTCTGAAGCCAATTTTTTTAAATCATAATTGTTTTTTTTTTTTTTTACTTTTTTATTCACTGATACTGTATTGTAGACGCTACAAAATGAATATTTGTCGTAAGGAAATTCCCACATCACTCAATTATTCAAAGTATGAATAGAGCAAATCAAATACTTTGTGAAATTGTTATTTAAAAAAAAAAGCCATTTGAATTTACAATATAATAATATGTTGTCAAGAATTACAAAATAAATAAATCGAATTATTTTTTTTCATTTAGACAGTTTAGACCAGTTCAATTTTTCAATAACAGATGTCGCTGGGATGCCTGGAGCTATTAATCCATTAGTAACTACCACGCCTCTTAAACATACTGTCGTAACGTTAACTTTAGTCCTTTTAATACGATGCTTCCCTAAAAGTCAATTCAGTCTTAGTGTTAGTTCGAATCCTTTGTGAAGATAGTTATTTCTGTATTTGAGGCAGAGTGTATAATGACAGATTCTCTTCATAGCTTTAATTTCAAGATGTAATAATACACCTTGGACTGAAATGATCTAAGCTAGGTTAATGGACACAAGAGAAATATATATTTATTGTTGATACATCTTGATGTTTTATTTGTAAAATGTGTTTGTTATTTAAAACATTATTTACCAGTGGAACATATTGTTACATTATTGCTTATTTTCTTTAAATTAGAAGTAAATTTTTACTGTTTAAATTGCATTTTGAATTAATTAGACCAATAATGATAGCAATCCTGAGAGTTGGGATGTCTTCTCACCATTTCTAACTATTACGTACAAGTATGCAAAATATGATTATTTCAAAGTCATCAAACAAATATTTATATCCCGTCATTTTAGAGGAATAATGTCTTTCAATCATTAATCGGAATTATATAACATACTTGAATCGATGCAAAGCGTATACTTTTTAACAAGAAAAAAAAAAACAGCATAAAAATGCACACAATTAAAGATTTACTGAGCTAATTTTTGGAATTTTTGTATTGGGATTCCAAGACAGACTCTTTCTAGCTTCCTAACTTTGGATTCGCCCAGTACTCGTAGCTCAGTGAGTTAATCAAAAGAAACATAAACAAAACAAATTTACCTTAAGTTAAAAAAAACATCAAAAAACAAATCAAGAATGAAAAGGGCAATAAATTAATTTCAGGTAGCACAACGCTTAGCTTATAAAGGATTAATTTGTAAAGCAAATTATTTTGTGATTATTTTGTAATTATTTTGTATGAAAATTCCAAAATTCGTTTTCGTTTACGAGAACCTTCAGCGCTTTTGCGCAAGCGTCAGGTCTCCTTCGATTTCATCAAAATTGGGGTGAGGAGAAATAAACAGGGGATATTTACTTTTTATCAGTGTTATTTTACTAGTTGCTGCGTTCCATTTGCGCTTTTCGGGAAAGAATTATGGAAAGAATAAATACTATTGCAAAAAAATGCTCCTCCGTTATTTTTTTCTCACAAGTGAAAATGTCCAAAAGAATTTCTTAGGAAAGTGCCCATCTCAGCGTATCACCCCTCTGCGGAGTAAAATCGTCCGCCAGTTGTAGTTGTGGCTTTCGAAAACGAACAGTACTGAAATTCTTCTTTGGGTAGATTGTAGGCTTAAGATAAATAATTCATAAAAATAAAAGTTAGTGAAAAGTTTTTTGACAAAACCTGCAGGTTGATATGACGTGCTTCCTTACAAAACGTACTCAATATTAATTTATTTTATATAATAACAATAATTAAAATAGCAAACAAAATTATGTGATTTGATTTTTTTTTTAACTTGGGTTTGGTATTTTTGTCTCAAAACAACTTCGTGAAACAAGGAGTCATCATTTCAATAATTTTGTGCGTTTTGTGTTTGCTATTACCATCGTTTGATTACCCAATTTTATTTGTATTTCTTTATTCTGCTCTGCTGATGAGTATAGAGAACGTCCCTTATGAGGAATCGTTCCTCGGCGACCACAACAGTGGCGCCATCTGCGACCATCGCAAGAGACCAGCTGCTCGGAACTGGAAAATGAAGAGAACATTTTTTTTTCCCATTCACTCGACTTCATATGAAAGCGTAACAGAGCTACTGCTACATGAAGCCACAGAAGCTAAAATACAAATATCCTCATTATTTCTAGATTTTTCCGCAGCAACAACCACAAGAAATACCCAGACTAGAGCACGTTTCGATGTAACTCATATTCATGTACTAACAAAATTTGTATTATCAAAATTTTTAATATTCACAGTTTTTAAGAAAATATAAATTGCATTATTTGATGAACTATAAGTGATTTCAGTGAAATCTTTAGCTTTAATATCATTAAAATAGTGATATTTTAACAATACTATGGATAAGGACATTAAAGTCGATGTTCTCTTATACCATAATATTTATCAATTTAAACAAAAAATAACAATTTATGTATATCTTAATTCATTTTACATAATTTATTATTTTTTAAAGAAATTTTGCAATTTCAGAAAAATTAAATGTAATATGCTTAATTTTGTGTAGGTGCAATATTTATCAATTAAAAAAAATTAGCATAATTTATGCTCAATTTGTTTTGCGTAATTTATTATTTATAAATAATTTGAGAAGAAAATAGGCTAACTTTAAATAAGTTAACTTTGTAAATTAAAAACGACAATAAATTTTCAATAATCTGTTTCAAAAGTCAATTAAAAATTAGTATTCTAATTTGGTAGTTTTAGACAAATATAATTTGTCAAAGAATTTGCTTTTGTACTGCCAATATTGATAACATCATTATTGTTACTGTTATTTTAATAGCATCGTTATTCGGACAATGCAACTATTAGATTACTGCAGTGTTATTATTCGAATATCAAATGTGAAATGCCCTTTGAACACTGGGAACTTTTATTTCTGTTTTTAATTGTTTTTAAAATTTATTTTTCTGCCTTTTATTTAACAAAATAATATTTAAGTGTGCGGGTTGGAATCCTTACAGACATTGATATTATGTTTAAAAATGATGAGCACACAAATGAAAAAATGGTTGATATGTACGTTTCAAAAAAAAACAAAAAAAAAAATAAACACAAGCTGAAGATAACCCGACAGCTAGCGGGTTGAAACTGTCCTGATAAGTATTTTTATTGTTTTTTGTTTTTTAAAATGTTTATACATTTTTTCAACCATTTTTAATAAGTGCTTATCATTTGTAAACACAATATCAATGTCTGTTATATTTAACTACTTAATCAAGCATGTTGTATCAATTTTATTAGAAATTTATAATGCTCGAAAACCCAACTTCTAAAATCAGTAACTAATTAAATTTATATAATAAAAATAATCTTTACTATTTTTAATGCTATATGAATGACCTTCAGAAATGTGAATTTCATTCATTTGTATTGAACGAGATTTAGAGACTCAAAGTGAATTTTCTTGTAGAACTTCAGTAGAATTAAGTAAAAGGACCTGTAGTTTAATTGCTAAACATTCTTACATTATACACGGAAGCTTCTATCAGTAGTAAATGTATCTGTAATTCAAAAGATTGTGACCAAAAAACAAAACAAAACAAAGAATCTGTCATCATATGTTTTCCTAACATTAACCGAATTTGGACAACAGAAAGCAAACAAGAATTGAATGAAATAGTGCTGTTGTTACAAGTATCAAATGGACCCAATCAGTTTCGGATGTCTATTATGTTTACACCGTGAAGAGGAACATGACAACAAACATTGCTTAGTGATTAACCTCAAACACAACAGGACATCAATTAAGTTGAAGTGACCTTTGCAAAGACCTTCAGAGATACCAATTGCTGTGTCCAATTTGTCATGAGACCATATCTGCATTGTCGATACAAGAACCCTTTAATTTATTATAACTAGCGGAATTGATGCTGTTAGTAAATTTAAATTCTTGATTCCCCAATACATTTCGAATCTAAAGCCAAAGAACAATGGTCTCTCAAGTGCAGCTGTCGTTACACTAAGGAAATGGGCTGTCGTGTTTTGCATACATATCGACACTTTGTCTCTACAATTAAGTTCAATCGTAGACGAATATCCTAATAGGAAATTTATGCTGCTTCAATTTCTCCTGAGAGCTCCGCGCAAACTTTTCTGATGCCGCAGATGCTGAAGATACAGAGTAATAACATTCCAAGCGAGACTTTCCAATGCACCAAGTTTATAATTTGGCATATTTCCAATTTCTAGGCTGTTGTCAGCCCTGCATTGTTAACTATGCTGCTTTAATAGAAAAATCATAAGATCGTAAGTTAGGAAACATGTAAAAAACCAGATTTTCAGATTTCTAAATAATATTCTACAGGAACCCTATCTTTCAAACATTGACTTAACTTTAATAATCTACAGGAACCCTATCTAAGTTAAGTCAATTTTTCTTCAGCCATTAGAAATGTAGATAGGAAACGTTATACAGTTAAAGTAAATACTTATTTCTTTACGATAAATGAATTTTAATACTTCAATCTATTTTCAGGAATATATATTTGCTTAATTTTTAGATAGAATTTAAGATCTTAAAGATAAAACGAAAAACAATATTTTGTTTTTAACTTATAACACCATCAATTTGATGTTTAAAGAAAAATTATACAAAATTCTAATATTTAAGAGTCAGAAATACATAGTCTCAAATCGAAAACTCCAACGATTAGAATATAAATGTTTTAAAATTCAATTTCAGTGAGCATTTTTGTCTGTGATCAAAGATAATCCCAAACTACACATCTTACGAAACTTTAAAATTTAGATAGTTATCATGAAAATTCTTTTGATTATCCCATAGGGACTAGGGGAAAAAATACGATGTCGTTAAAGTATATTAATCGTTTATCTCAAAAATTATTCACCCAACTGTATCCTGAAATTGCTGTAGTAAATAAATGCTTTCATTTTCATAAAAATTCGACCTGTACTGGATCAAAACTAGTAATTACTAATAAGACAGTTTTCGAAAAATGTTCTTACTACGATAAATCAACACAAATTATATGTAAATTATTAAAACTTACTATCATTATTTGGTGCAACTATTTGGATATTACCACGCTAACATTCGATAAACCAAATATGTTTTGACTAGTTAAATTACTAAGAACTTGTTATCATGATATGCATTTACTGCAATGAGATGGAAATATGTACCGTAATGAGCAGGAGACTTATAAAATGACGCCAAAAGATGTGTGGATTGTTCAATGAAATACTTTTCAGTCTTCTTCTTCAGCTTTTCCTACTTTCCGTGTGGGGTCGCTGATGAGCAAGTCTCGATTGCCTATTTGGTTTTGGTAAGGTTTTTCGGCCGGATGCTCTTCCTGTCGCCAACCCATTAGAGGGCGATGCCATAGATGGCGAAAGAAGAGACAGACAAAGGAGCAGACAAACACAGGAAAGAAAGCAAACAGCCATGCCCACGCTGGAATTTGAATCCAGGTTCTGACGCATCTGCCTAATGCGAGGCCGCCGCCTTCCACACAAGACCACGCTGGAACGGCTAATGATATATTTTTCAGTATGGATTGATATTTTAAAGAAAGTATTAGGATCAAATATCGAAAAGAATAATATTTTGGTCAATAAAGTGAATAACAGATCACAAAACTCCATTTTTTTTTGTATTTCAGATACAGTAAAATTGACTCCAAATTTTGAAATTATTAAATGTAAGATATTTGAAATATCGAAAGTTAAAAACTAAGGAAATTATTAATATACTCTTTAGGGATGTACAAATTTATCAGTGAAGAGTACATTTCAAGAATTAACGTAGAAATTTTACAGAGTTGATCGAACATGTTTTGTTCAAGAACTTTTTTTTTCTATCGAGCAAGTCGCACCATTTCATATCTTTTTCAGAAGGCTTTTTTTTTTCATGACTTTGGATGAGATTTTGTCTGTAAACATCTGTGATTATGCTTCCAAGTAAAAATATCTAAATATGTGCTATATTCAGTATTTAATCTTTTCATCGGGTATCTCGTCCCTATATTGCTTCAGTAGAAACTGTTTTCCTGAACCAGTCGATGAGTTCTGTATCAAAAATAGCAGCGGATTGGCAAATAAAGACTGTCTGGTTCCACAAAATGAACTCTTGAGCTCGTAACTACAACCAGCTCTTGGTGTTTTATGGCATTCAATCACTGCATAAATAAATGATGTGATGGGGGCTTATGGGGTCTTATGTAATTCGCCTAACCCATTAGCTCGTGACGCTACGGTCAGATTAGCGAATGCGGAAAATCGTGCAATTTCATGATATAGGACTGGGAAGGCGATAAAGGGTAGGGGGTTGCAAGAGCGCGACAAACCCTTTTCTCCCTCTCTATTTCAGCTCGCATCGCAGAGCGGGGATAGGGTCAAAGCCGCCAAACACTGCCACGAGCCAGTTTAATTACTCCGGTCGTAACCGCTCATTTTGATTCGGTGACTCGTTCTGAAGTCTCCGCTTCGCTTATTATCTGCTCGCAGCGGCGCAGCGGAGCGATCCACGGTCCTCCGGCGCCGTTTTGCTCTTCAAAGCGAGGCTACACAATTGGTCCCATTGCAGCTATCTTGTTGTCGCTGTATTCATAAACATTCAAGTTTGGAGATGACGAGACACATGACACTGACGTGCGCCAATCACCGCCATTGTCAGCCGACTTCCTTTTCCAGGGTTTCGGTCTTTTTATCCGCGAAAGGCAGCAACAACAAGGCAAGAGAAAAAAGAGGTAGAAGGCTTTTAGATGGCTATGAAAAGATAAGTTTTGTTAGCAGAATATAAAAGCCAACCGAATTGCCAATTATTTTCATGAAAAGAACAAAAAGCAAAGAGAGGTTGAAAGCCAAGAGATTTAGAAAAAGCTCTTTTCATCATCTCATTTTTTTTCCATAAAAATGACAGTGAGAGACTTCTTAAAGAATCCCGTATAATGTCTTAAGACAACTTTTTAACTTGGCTGAAAAACCCTCGCTAGTTTTTAGAATAAATAATAAAACTTTAAAATTATATCCTAATTTCCGTTTAAGCTCAGTTGATAATAGAAAAACTAATAAAACTTTACTTAATAGTTTGTTAATAAACTGCAATTTCATTTATCATTAAAAATATAATATACAGTTATAAGAAGTCATCTTTATCAAAAAGTTCTTCCAGTTTCATTCTTGGTAAAAAATAAGTTAGTTTTTGTACTATTCTCCATTGTATAATTTTACTGCGATACTTTTGAACTCCGTCACGATTCCCAATGTGAATCATAGATTCAAAATTCTTACCTATTGAGAGCCTATTTGTGGCAACTGAAATAACAAAACATTACTTGTTGGAATTACTGAATTTAATCAGTGAATTGTCTACTTTCTGACTTTGTTTTTGGTACCATTACCAGAATTTTTATTATTCTTTTATTTCTTTGTTATTATACAGGATGGAATGAAGCTGAAGCTTACTTGCATTTGGTTTTCTTTTTTAAAGTTGCATAAACATCTTTTTTAAACATAAATATTCTTTTTTTTTAATTATAACTCCAGAAGACAAACAGTAGAATTTTGTTTCCCATTTTCTGAAAATATTAATTAATTCCGCAAATATTTTTGCTTAACATGTCTGAATCCACTTGATTTTAAATTAATAAAAGCTCGTGAAGATGTTAAGAGAATTAATAAGCATCATTTCTTAAACAGGATTTAATACTTACTGCTAAGACATCGATATAAATCCGTTGTTTTGATTCTATTGCTTTCCAATGGGAATTCTTGTCATCTTCTCGCGATAATTTCTCGACAGAATTAAAAAATGAAAATAAGTCAGTCTCATGTCCTTAAATATGGAAGCGAAGATTCAAGAAGATTTCTGCACAGTTCAAACATTATCAGGGGAGATATATAAGACACACAGATTGACTTGTTAATCTCATTTTCTTAGGAAAGTAGGATAAAAACTGTCTTAAGCTGTTATATAACATATGAATGAAAGTGTCATTTAGTAACAATGTGTTCATTGTAATTCAGTAACAATGTTTTGTTTTGTTTTTTATTGTTATTTGATTGTTTGTGGTCAAATATCTCTTGAGGTAGGCGTAAAGACTGCTCAGGGTTTTAATTCCGCAGTTTTGCTATTGTTTTTTTTTACAAATTTTTAGTTTTGAATGCATTATTCTTCGTGACGCTTATGAGTTTTTGCTTGCTGAGTGGCCTTGGCTGAGGAGAACCCAATAAATTCGAAACCGCTGTCTCAGGCTTTCCATTTTTCATCTCTTTACATTATCTCATCCTCTTCATACAAGTTAGAAACAGGTTCAACTGAAACCGTTTACCCTTAGGGGTCATCCAAGAATGTATATCTAATGCTGGTCTGTTATTTAATGTTGCACAAAATAGAGTAGTGGTTTAGAATCTTTATACAGCCTTCCACTTGAAAAAGATCGCTATATAATAACTTGGATACAGTGTGGATAAAAAAGATACTCCTATCATGAATTCCCTGCTTCATTTTTACAGGAAAATTGCGACTAGGTAAACAGAAATACATTTTTTAATCATCACACTTTGATGCCTTGTCTATAGAAGAAGGTTGATTTCAACCTTTATTTCATCCTTTATTAGATGTTGATAGCAATTCCTTTGTGATTTCATGTTGATTTGTAGTCACTGTAATACTTTACGATCCCAGCCTTTGAGCTGTTGTTCGAAGTTAGATTTTAAATATTTAGTCGTCGAACAAACAAATTCTTTTACTCCAAAATAACTATTAAGTTGTTTAACAGCTTGAGATCTGGAATACTTCATTACATGTAATAATTAGCAATTATTAAGCTTCATTAAATTAAGCAATTATTAAATTTCAACGTTTGGATCTGACCCATGAGTTCCATCTGTCAGTCCATCACAGAAAATGTAAAGAGAGCTGCAAATTCTGTACTTAATAAATTGTTAAGCATTTTTAAGTTACTTAAAAGTGGCAGTTTCTGTCCTATGAATTCATAGATTAGTGACTAGGAAGTGTCCTGAACCGTTTTTTCTCATTGCAATAACTTATTTTTGATGTTTAAATTACTCTTCTTCTTCCTTTACCTATTATTTTATCTTCAATCTGAATCAATCTGAACTTTTTTCAACTTCATCAATTTTTATCATTATTTTAATTTTAGGTCTTTTCTTTGAATGATTAAAAGGAGCACTAGAATGAAAATCATTTAGTAGGAGTCACCAGAACACTTTATTTTTTTAATGATGAATTTAAAAATTCATTATTTACTAATGCCTAAGTTAGTCAACATCCCCACCTCCACTCCTAACTAAGCATCTATGTAATAAGCACGAGTGTTTATTTGTTTGTCTTGAAACAATGTCACCATTTCTCAAATTTGGTCACATGCAAACCAGAATAATGCATGAACAACGAAAACCCGGATCCGGACTCAGGAGTGTATACGAGGGTAGGGGGCAAACTTTTTTCAAGTGTATGCGTAACTCCGAAACCTCTTGAGTTGCAAACACGAAATTTCAAAATCTAAAATATACGAATTCGACGAATTTTCGATATTAGCGTCCTAAGGGGTGTAAATGGGAGGGGGAGACTTTGTTTTCTCTAAAGCCGCTTTAGCTGGAAACACGAAATTTCACATGAATGTTCTTAATTCTAATTATCAAGTTTTAGTTTACTTCATTTAATTTAGTTTTTGAATAAATAAAGGGATTTTTTACATAACATTTGCAAGGCCTCCGGAGTGACGGTAGCAGTCTAGTCAAAAAATCAAAACAAATTTTAAAACTAAAATATTTAGAGACATTCAATGAAGAAATGACAGCAACATTCACGAAGCTTAATTCGTTTGAACCCATAAAATAACATAATCTCCATGCTGAGTTAATGAAAAAAAGTTGAAGAAAAGATGCACCACTAAAAAAAAGATAAAAAATATAATCCTCAAAAATTTGTTTTTGAGCAAAACATTATCCTGGAGACTTCATGGCCTAGGACATTTCCTGTTTCTTGATAGTCAATAACCCTGTCAGAAAAATTATGGTAATTGGACAAAATTAGGGGTCTATCTCTACTGAATCGACTATGCTTTGTTGAGTGTGATACTGTCGACCAAATAAGGCTACTTTTGGAAGTCTTTCGAATTATAATGAATCGCTTGGTTTAATACAACTGTGAATTAACTTATATGAAAACATTTCACTTTGTAATGAAAACAGTATCTGGTCTTAAATCTAACATATATACGTAAACACGTATGTTATATTTAAACATTAATACCCACATTACTGCAATGCGACAACATATTTATTTAGTCTGCTCATATTAGCTATTATTATTATTATTATTATTATTAACAATTTTGGATAAAATTACTTTTAAAATATATTTATAAAATATATTGATAATTACTTGCAAATTTAAAACTGCTCATTATAATATTAAAATTTTCCATGTTTTCCATTCTTATTTGCAAAACAATATCAATGCAGTATGTAAGTCATTTATATATTGAAAATTCAAGTAACAGTAATTGTTTCCATGTTACAAAGCTATTTTTGCTGGTGTATAAAAGTTTATTCTTTCCTAAGTATTTTTGATGTTTTTACTTCGAAATCCAGCATCATTGAACAATCAATGGCGAAGTCAATTGAACAGTTTCAAGTGATTCAAGACAGTGAGGAAAAAAATGAGGCATTTGAAGCCTGGAGTAATGCCTTAAACTCCTGCAGCATCGCGATAAAAGAGCAACAATCGGATGTTATTCATCTTGCAAAAGGTCTTACGAAATCCTGTAAATCAAACCTTCGAAATGCCAACGAATAAAAAATAAATATAAACGATTCTTTTTTTCATGAAGAAATTCTTTTTCTCTTTCATTTTTTTTCTAACTTCATTTATCGATTCGTACCAGGTCTTTAAGTCTATTACAAAGGCAATTGTCTGCCTTTTCCTCACATGAAACCCCTTCTTTGTTGATGTCTAAACGTGACCCTGATTTCTTTGACTTTCTGGTGTCTTAAGCCTTATTGTGCTATCTCAGTCACTCGTGTAATTATGGGCAATTGTCTAAATGATTAAAAGCTTCTCAGAAATTGGTTCGTGAATGATATTGGTTTCTATGAGAAACGACAGTGCATATTTATTTGTTTATTGGGAAAACAATCTAAATCAGGAGGAAAAAATCATTAAGCAAAGTTAAACTGTACTTATATACTATTATCATTGTTATTATTATTATTATTATTAATTACTTTATCCTTATATAAATATTAATTATGGTTTAAGGAATATAAATCATAACATTGAAAGTTTTCTAAATAACATAAATACAAACATTTTTGAAGATTATCAAAATATTTCAATTGTTAAACGAAAATTAAAAAACAATGGATTATTGAAAACATTTAGAAAAAATTACAATTAAAAAAAATAAGGAAAAAAAATTATAAATTATTTCATAAGTATACCTGTATTTAAAATCTTATGTATTACAATATTTAAAATATTACAGCGTAACCGTAATGTACGAAAATTCTTACTTATTAAGTTTGTTTTAAACTTTTAAATTTTTATGTTATAGTTAATTTCACAATATATTATTAAGGCTTGTTGATATACTATTGTTAGCTGTAATCATAATAGCTGTTTGTGTATGTCATCGTTATTTAAGTAATATTTAATGATAATGATTATGTTATAACTGTTGTCATTGTGGTCATGAGAGTTTGTATTAATAACTATTATTGTTTTATTTTTGAAATTAATGTAATATTATACTTACATACTCTCCAGAATCCGTTTGATAGGGATTTTATCCCTAACGGGACTGTACTGAATTATCCTTTTTTGTAGTAACAATTAAATAATAAAAAAAATATTATTATTATTATTTCGTATTTTAAAAAAATACTTAAATAAAAAACATAATAAGAAACAGCATACACACACACACACACAAAATTACAAGAGATTCACAAAAACATAATTTTTATTACAATTATTAAATTTTATATGTCAATCCGAACAAAAAGAGTCCAAACATGGAGCAATTGTGATAATTCTAAGCATTTTAATGGTTAGTGGGTTAAAATATAATTATATAAATGTATCGTTTATATTTTTTTACCCACTGACCATTAAAATGCTTAGAATTATCACAATTGCTCCGTGTTTGGACTCTTTTAGCACGGATTGACATTTAGAATTTAATAATTGTATTAAAAATTAAATAAAGGTAATAGTTTAAAAAAACGTAGTTTTGTAGAAAAAGGTCTAGTGGATAAAAAAAGGAAGAAGACATGCCGATGGTAGGATTAGCGAGGATTAGCGGTCGACTGATTGCTTGCGGGCATGGCGGTCCGAAATGGGGGAGGATTTCTTCAGACGCCACCAAATTTTGGACAGACTATAAAAAATACTCAGGAGCCTTTCGAGTTCCTCCGCGGAACTCCTCTTCAACACTAAAATATTAAAAATAATTTTAATTTTTTTTTCTTTCTTCCAAATATATCAATTGTGTATTATTATTATTACATTTACTGTTTATTAGCAACCCGGGAAAAGTGGATTATCCAACGCGCGACCGCTTTCTCACAACCATCAGGTAGAAATGGATTCTCCCAGACCACGACTGCTTTCAGAACCAGCGAGCGCGTTGACATTAATTAATGAAATAATTAATTAAAAATAAACTTGTTATTTTTAAAAATATTATCATTTAAAAAATAAATTAAAAAATAATTTAAAAATAATTATTATCATTAAAATTATTTTATTAAATAATTGTTATGCTAATAATAATATAATAATAATTAATATTGAAGATATTTAATTAATATATTTTACAGTTAATCATGCATTTTATACAGTGGTGGTCAGAATTATAAGGACAACTGAAAATTTCACAGAAAAAATTTATTTCTGAAGTAAATAAAGTGAAATTTATACATAAAATGCTTTTTTATGCTAGAAATCATTGTAGAATGCAAAACATTGGAAAATGCAAAATATGAATGATTTGCCGTATTAAACAAAAAATGTCATTGTAAAAACTGGCCAAAATTATAAGGACAATGAATGTTTTAGGCCTAAAACATACTAATAATTAATAATCTCCCCCTTTTTCTCAATCACTTTCATCAGTCTTGACGTCATAGAGTTTGACAGTTCCTTAAGAACGTTTTTAGAAATGTTTTTCCAGGCTTTTTCGATGGAGGACATGAGTTCTTGCTTATTTTGATACATAACACCATTTCTGTATACTTCGTGTGCCAGAATACCCACAGGTTTTCCATTGGATTTAGATCTGGGCTTCTGGCCGGCCAATCAAGTAATTTCACGAAATTAGCATCAAACCATGCTTTCGAAGTTTGAGAAACATGTACTGAGGCATTGTCCTGCTGGAACAAAAAGTATCCACTTGTAATTGACGGTGCTTCTGATAAAAGATTATTGCCCAATATGTAAATATAACTCTCAGACTTCATTTTGCCCTGCACAAAAACTATTGCAGTGGTTCCGCCAGTTGCGAAACCTCTTCAGACCAGCCACTGAGCCACCTCTAAATCTATGGTTTGCGAAAATTTCTTTTTCTTTATGGAAATCATACCAGAAGTAGCGAAAACCATCTGGTCCATCCAAATTAAACTTTTTCTCATCAGAAAAGATAATATCATCGCACTTCTTTTTCCATAGCAATGCATTTTTTGACAAACTCCATCCTCAGTCTCTTACGAACTTTTGTAAGAGGTGGTCGTGACCTAAGTTTTCCTAACGAACCTTTTTTTCTTTTTGTAAAACATGTCGAACAGCTCGAACACTGCATCGTAAGTTTAATTCCCGTTTAATTTCCGTTGATGTTTGTTTTTTGGAGCAAGCTCACCTTATTATCATTCTTTTCACACGCACAGAAACAGAAGATGGCCTACCTATACGTCTTTGCCGTCCATATTTTTCGGGATTTTTAAGAAAATTATAAATAACCGTTCTCGATCTATTCAGCTTTGTCGAAATTTGATGTACAGTAAGTCCTGAATTTTTAAAAGCAACCACTTTCCCTTTCTAAAACTCCGAAAGTTTCGTACCTAGTGGCATGACTGAAAAAATAGAATATGACGTTCGCAATCTCTTACTATGCATTTATATCGTCTGGGAGTGCCGTGTGCTGAACAAAAAACATGCAAATTTTGCTTTTTAGAACACACAAATAGCATTGTCCTTATAATTTTGTCCATATCACAGTGCTGTCTAAATCCAAAATACATTTTATGAATGTGAATTTCCCATATATTTCCATAAAACTAATAAAAAATGCTGCATTTATCGTTGGTTTCCAGCCATAAAATTTGCATAATTTTCCAGCCAACTGTAACCAAGTTTGGCGATTTTTTCCCTTGTCCTTATAATTTTGACCACCACTGAATTACTGCCAATTTAAACTTATGTGTCTAATAAGTTATTACTTATTTAATATCTTATGTGTCTAAAAGAATCACATATTGATAGGAATTGCTTAGAGGACTTACTATATTAATTATTATTATTATGACACTACAAAACAATGTGTATCACAGCTGCCAGTTCTTTAGCTGGTGTTGGCCTTCAAACGCATCGAATTCTTCCCAAGAATCTAGGATGTCGTAATGTATCGGCGCAAAATATGTGCTGATCCAAGCAGTGCGGTTTTTTGGAGTTGACCGATGGAGATTTTGTCAATATTTAGATCTTGTAAGTGCTTACCAAGGTTTTTTGGTATAGCACCCAGTGTGCCGATAACCACTGGAACCACCACTGCCGGTTTGTGCCATAATCGTTGAACCTCGATTTTTAGGTCTTGATACCGTGTGATTTTTTCCAGTTCTTTTTCTTCCACTCTACTATCACCAGGTATGGCTATATCAATTAGCCATATCTGTTTCTTTTCTATCACTGTCAAATCTGGCGTATTGTGTGCTAAGATCTTATCCGTTTGAATTCTGAAATCCCACAGTATTTTCACGATATCATTTTCAATCACATTGTTTACTGTATGTTCCCACCAGTTGTTTGTTGTTGCAATGTGATAATTTTTGCAGATGTTCCAGTGAATCATCTTTGCAACTGCATTATGCCGCGTCTTATAGTCCGTCTGTGCAATTTTTCTACATGAGCTGAGAATATGATCTACTGTTTCATCAGATTCTTTGCACAATCTGCACTTTGAGTCCGTTGACGATTTTTCAACTTTTGCTTTAATTGCATTTGTTCGTAAAGCTTGTTCTTGAGCAGCTAGAATTAAGCCCTCTGTTTCTTTTTTTAATGTTCCATTCGTAAGCCAATACCAGGTCTTATCCATATCTACTATTATTATTATTATTATTATTATTATTATTATTATATTATTTACATTGACAACTATATTACTCGAAACTATTAAAAACTTTTCAGAGAAAAATTTTTGTAATTTAACAAAATATCAAATGAACGATGGATTGCATTTTAAATTCTCACTAATATTTGAACTTCTTGAAATACTGTAAGAAAACTTTGTGTATAATTTAATACACAATTATTTAATATTACTAAATATTTAATATTACTAAAATGAGATATATCTGGCCTTTCATTGTTGAGAGTCTGGGAAGGCCGTTTCGTCCTTTTTAGGGACTCATCAGCCACACCCACTCAGCAGATGAAACGCTCAGCTAGTGCAAAAGTATAAGGGAAACCACTCTCGCTCCCGAAAACGGCCTCTCTCCAAAAGAAAACTGAAAAAGTACGAAACGGTCGTTCCAGACACTCGCCAATGAAAACTAAGATATTTCTCATTTTAGTGTCATTTCATTATTCCTTTATGTTAATTTAGGGCACATTAAACCTTTTATGTATCTTAATATTACTGTCAAAGTATTCCTATAAATTCTGAAAGGGTGATTGACTACATCCAATCAACCATTCACAGTGCTATTAAATTTATCTGTAATAGCACGAATGTCTTTGATTGATTTGTCCAGTTTTGCTTTTGTTTTACTTTTAACAAATCTTGTGCGTTTTCATTTATCTTTTATTAACTTTTTGTTTTTTTCAATTAGTTTGAAATCTTGAGTTAACTGCCATTTACTTTCTGTTGCTTGCTACTAAGTTATCGAGCGTTTTCAGTCGATGTCTCAGCACGGGAGACTTTCTTTAATGAACCTTATAGCAAGGATTTTTTTCTAAGATGACCTCAACCCAAGTATCTGCAAACAAAGTTTTCAAGAAATTTGACATTTAAACTATTTTTAGCACGGAATCAATGTGATAGCAAACTAACATAACTTACAGATTAGATATTGATTGCAGTCTATTTTCATAATCATGTGTGTTATTTGAAAGAGAGATTTTAATTTTCGTTACTTTGATTAGAATAATACTACTTCGAAATAGTTCGGTTCGATCAGGAAATTCAAATCCCAAGTAATTGCAGCTCCGGAATGGAGCAGAAAATATTTTTTTTTTCTCGTAATGACAACCAGCAATCAAGAAACTTTTGATTTAGGATTATAAGTTCTCAATATCGAAGAATCATATTAACCAAGAATGGAAATGGAAGATTGTCATAAAGCAAATAGAGTAAAAGAAAAATATACTACAGAAGAACGTCGATAATGCGAAGTATTAGGATTAAGGTTGATTCTCTTAAGCAAAAACTTCGGATAATCAAAATGTGTATATATGAGAATACCAACTTGTACTAAAAACACAGTATATTTCAGCTTACAATTAAATTATTGTGTGCTATGTTCTTCCTGCTATATTTTGAATATAAAGTATTTAACTCTGATGATCATTTGAAAGACTATCACAAATTAGAATAAAAGTTGATCATCTTCACTTAAAGTTTCAGTTGGCTTTATTTCACTTATTTAGATTAATTATATTGTTATAGGATTTTTATTTTGTTTTGAAAGATTGAATAATTTAAGGCAGGAGATCTT
The DNA here is from genome assembly GCA_023159025.1 of Thereuonema tuberculata. Classification (NCBI taxonomy): domain Eukaryota; kingdom Metazoa; phylum Arthropoda; class Chilopoda; order Scutigeromorpha; family Scutigeridae; genus Thereuonema; species Thereuonema tuberculata. The sequence continues at coordinate 67,922 of JAFIDM010049127.1, forward strand.
ATTATCAGGCAATGCTACTATAAACTTCTTTTGAAGAAGACTCGAGAACTGTTGAGCCGAAATATTTCAAATGTCAATCGATATTTTTAGGGGAGTTCTTCTGTATGTCCTTTGTATTGTAGTGAAAATAAAATAGCTTAGAAAAGTGGTTCCCAACCTTTTTCATCTGGCAACCCACCTTTCCTCATCAGAATACCTCCACATATATATGGATAGAAGAATATAGAATAAAACCGTATTTGTATCGTATCCCTTCCTTACATATGATCGATTTTCGATTTTTCTGATCTTTTCTGATGGTTTATTCGATCGTTTCTGGTAGTTTTAGGATCAAGTCGCGACCCACCGGTTGGGAAACACTGGCTTAGAAGATAAATATTAACATTTACAAAGTGCTGGAAGAGTTTTCATTACATTCTGGATATATTGATGCGAAAAGATTATTGTCAATGTAAGCAGTGGAAATAAAAATTTATTAAATACTGTATGTTAAAGGCTGTCTTACTAGAAATGAAGAAATTAATGAAAAGCATATTTGTTTCAATGAAATAATAAATAAAAGGGGAAGAACATTATGAAAAATCATAAATCAAGAATGTAGAAATAAAGATTACCACAATACTACCATTAGATGCAGGAGATATGATAATTTGAAAATATAGCCTTTCTATGTCGTTTTTCTCGAGTTAAAAAAAATCAATCAAACAAACAAGGAAAATATAGAAAAGTTTAAGGAATAACATGAAAGGAAAGTAAGCTAGAAGTTCTTTCAAGAACGTTTCACTTATTTTAAAGTCATTAAAGTTTTTTACACTAAAACCATCAATCATGCCATAGATATCTTAAAGAAATAGTAGATGATTTGTGATATCTTAATTTCTTATTACTTTGAAATTTCAAATTTTAAAGAAACAACAACATGTGGATTTAAAATTGTAGGTTATGGATTTCAAACTCATTTCAGCTAAAAATTTATCTATTACAAAAATATTTGTAATTTTAAAAGGCTACGCAGAACTTTCAACTGTTATCAAGGCATCTGTTTACGGATCATTTCTTTAATCCTGTTTTCCTTTCTGTCAGCTTGGATCAATTAGGATCAACTAACGATGCCTACTCACATCCCATAGATAAAAGCCTCTGTCGCAATCGTAAATTCATTGAAACCTCCAACTAAATTCGTGGTTGCTTAATATGTTGACATGTTTGAATCATCTTCACAAGTTCCAGCCATCGTCTCCTTATCAGAAATAAATCTGGTCATTTCTGACAAATGGCATTAACACATGGGCACGAAAAGGGTCAAAAGATCTTTTACCATCCAATCCAATAACTCCTAATACTTTAATTTGTACGAAAATTGATTATACGTTCATAAACTAAATCTTATAACTCAGTATAGGCTCAGTTAACCTTGCGTAGTTAGGGATGAGCATACAACAGGGGAGGTGATGGAGAGGCGATGAAGCTGTATTGGATGGTCCATTAATGAAGAATGTGTCGAATTTTATAGAAATTAACCCAATCGTTGTAATGAGAGATTTTGGAGTCCGTTTTGAAGGATGGGAAGGGTGAAGACCAAAGATTTATTTTTGTTATGTTGCAAGTTAAACCATAAATAAGCTACATATCAAATTTAATAAAAATCCGTCCCGTCGTTTTAGAAAACTGGCAGTATGACAAATGAACAGAAAAGAAAAATATGGAATATGAAGTATTTGGAAGCTCAGTCATTAATTAGTATTCAGAAATATTACCCAAGAAATATCAATGTCGAATGATCTTAGAACGTAAATCAGTCTTGAACTGTATTTAATAGCAATATAATTTTTCAGCAACATGTCTGTAAATTTAGTTGTAAGACAAAGTACCATTACAATGCATTGAGCATTCACGCTAAAGTTAAACGAAAAAAAAATCTTATCTTATACTTAATATATAAAGCTGAAGAGTTTGTGTGTTTGAACGCGCTAATCTCAGGAACTACCAGTCCGATTTGAAAAAAAAAACTTTGCTTTAGATAGCACGTTTATTGAGGAAGGTTATCGGCTATATAACATCACGCTACGACCAACAGGAGTGGAGCAGTTAACATAAAAGTCAACCAACGGATGCGGCGGCGGCGGTTTGCCGCACGACGAGAACCGAACATTACCGAGAAGGGTCGAATTTAACGCGGGTGACACCGCGGGGCACAGCTCATAGAAAATAAAAGTAGAATGCAATTAGCTCTTTGTTTTAAATATTGACATTTTTTTTTAGTTTAAAAATTTCGTTTGTTTTCTTACTAATTACATAAATAATTGGTATATTGCTTTACTATTTAGTATCACGCATGTTTTATTGGTTGAAGGAGTTCATTTTCATTGTTATTTGGTAAGATTAAATGAAGGGGCGATGAGGCTTGGTTCGTGTTTTGGGTGAGGGGGCTCTTTCTCCAGCAATTTAATGATATTCTCTTTTTCGAATATTTTTTTGAAGAGCATGTCGTGTTGGTGGCGCTCGTGTCGTGGGACATTAAGTAATAAATTTATTCCAAGTAATTTCAGATCGACACTTTTAATATTTCCTCAATTTTGTCATCAGTTTTTTTTTTCATTAATTGAGATTTTGACTTCTTAAAAGATGGGGTAAAAATTTTAAGACTAACATTAACCAATCTGATTTTTGTATATCCGCTCTGCTAAAGTGCCTGATATGCCTGATTTATGTTCTGATAAACATTGTTAAAGCATCCGATCTTTTGAGTGTTTTCAGAATAAGCGCCGTTTTTATTGCTTTGAATATTGGTCAAAATTTTATTTATTAATAAATTTTTTAAAGTCAGAAATGTAAAAGTGAATTCCGAACTTTTAAATGCTAAATTATGCTATGAAATAAAAATTAAAAATAAAAATTCCTCAAATGGTTGTACATTATATTACTTGTTGTACATCAAATTATTTCAATACTTGTACATTGTACTCGTACGCAGTAATTTCTTTTGTACATTGATGTGCAGATTGTGTTCTATATAAAAATTGATTTCTTATGACTATGTTTTTGATTTTTCTTAATTAAAATTTATTACATTTATCAATAGCGTCTTTTTCAATCCGAACTTAGTTTTGGGATTAATTGTAAAAAGATACTTTACTGTTATTATCTGTTATTATCTTCAAAAATTACTATAAGAATGAATGTTATTACAGTGCAGGCTTCAAAACAATATAAAAGGAGGATTGAAGAACACGTTCGTAACTTGAGAAACCGGTCGTTTTAATTTTAATTATAACCTTTTAGTATCAATTTTTTAATTCTATGTATAGGTTTCTTCCAAATAAAAGTATCAAGACACGTAAAATTTAAACTTAACAATAAAAAGGGATTAATCAATTCAGATAGTTCAGCAACATCTGTAGTTGAAGAACTGAACTGTTGAAAATTGTTCTTGAATGAATATAAAAATAATGTGATGTTCTATATTATTGTAATTTCTTATACCTTGGACATGCACATATTATTCCTGTAAATTCAAATACACATGTTATTTTTAACTATAAGGATTACCCACAAATTATAATCAGATTGTTTCAACTTATAAATATTTAGGAATTAATATAGATAACAGATTCTGCTGGAATGAACAGTATGGTTATGTGATAGGGAAGCTGGGCTCATATGCTTTTCTCTTTTATCACATTAGGGATGCTGTTCCGTTTAAACAAAAGCTCATAGTTTACAAATCCCTTGTAGACTCAATCTTGGATTATGGATTGGAATGTTGGATAAATATGAATAAACAACAAATAGAAAATATCAATAAGAAAACATTAAAAATATTTAATAATGTTTATAAAAATTATAAATATAAATAAAAAAATGAACAATTAAGGATAAGAAAAAAATATAAAATATTAAAAATAAACGAAAAATTTATATATAAAACAATAATTAAAAACTATTTTGAAGTGGAAAAAGAAATAAATTACCAACAAGGAGTATTAAAAACTAGATGTATTTGGAATAAAATATTTAAAATAGAAAGAATTAAAAATAATTATGGATATAGATTAGCTAATTATGTAAAATATAAAATATTTAAACAAATAGATCCTAATAAAAAAAATAATGTAACTTTTAAGCAAATAAAACAAAATATAATTTCAGATGTGGTAGATGGAAAAATTAAGTATTAATTAATAACTTTTTAAAAAAATATATTAAAATGCTCAATTCCTATAACACAGGTATACCGCTTATAAGTATACCTAATAGGATTGATAAACATTAAAAAAAAAAAAAGATTTTAATATCTTTCAACGCATGGATTTCCATGCATACACAGGAAATATGGGAAACTTTTGACATATGTAGTCATTTGGTTAAACTTTCTTTGACAAAAGAAATTATAGTTATTAAAGTTTTTGTAATGTAGAATTCAAACGATAATTTGAGTTCATTGCATACATCATACGTTTGTAAAAATAGATAATACAATGAATTGATGAAATTTAATTCATTAGTCTTAAATGTAATGTTGGTATTTAAAATATGCTGTAGGCCTATAACTTTTCCGTACTTCATCAGTATAATAAGAAGGGAATGTATAGGTGTAAATTAGTATATAAACAAATATAACGTACAAAAACAAATCTGCAGTATAATTAATATTTTCTATTTGTAGCATTATTAATTATCGTTAATTGTCGTTTCTATTTGCCTTAATTGTCAGTGGTAAAATAGTTGAGACGTTATGATGATCATAATAGACCAGCAGCTCGTGGTTGGCGATTAATACTTTTTCAGAGCCATTACTTAATATGTTTCGAAACTCGGGAAAAATGAAATGGCTGCAACAAAAAAGAAACCAGAGATGAAAGGTAGAGAAGAAAAAAAAATCATAGATGTTGGAATTAACAGAAGTAGGGTACATTAACTATGGTGCTTTGACAAAGGATTCCGTGGTTGCTGGTACCCCTCGCCTCTTCCTCTTTAATCATTTCTATGAAAGAGAAGAGGGAAGATGTTGTTCCATTGTCGGAATTCACCCCCACCATGATTACTTCCCTGTCGTAATGTCTCTATTGAACGCCGGCTGCTCGAACTGTCGTGGTCGTCCGCCAACTTCGTCCGAAGCCTCATTAAGACGAGATGTCGTTGCGAGGCTTGATTTAATCTGAGGCGAGAGATGTGATGACAAATCTTAATGGATTCACCGTGACGGCTTCCTATTATGAATGGTAAACAAGAGGCACTGGTGTGCGGCAGATGGGACAGCTCGAGGGAGAACTATCCCAAGGTTAGGGTTAAGTCATATAGGGAAAAAAAAATACGTTGGATTACAAACCTACATACATTATATAGCCGTTTACTGTGCTAAATTTATTGTGTACAATGTCACTTAGTCTTCAGATGTTTTCTTACAGTCTTACATTAGTTATTAACAATCCTGTCATTTGATCTCATTCTAATTCTTGTTTGTGGGTTATTTGTATATAAAATAAATAACAATGGAACCACTGCAAAACTTTCTCCACAGTAATGAACTGTAAATACAGTTGATATTGTTGAGGACCACTTCGGGGAGCTGAAATGGTAACATTATCTTTGTAACGCACTCTGAGCTGTCATCAAGGGTAAATCTGACTGAAGAAGCCTGATAAGGCTGAATTAGCTGTCCCAGATGCCCAACATAATAGTTCCGTGTGCGCGTACCTTTGTTATTTACGCGCATGTTTTACCAAACTGTAAATAGTCTTTAGAATTGTTTTGTCCCTTTCTTTCAAGTGCCCATAAATAGGGAATAGTAACAATTAATAAAATAAAGTTGTCATGAATGAAAGCTAATTAGGAGTGGAGAGCAATATTTATTAGTGCAATCATTACCTTGAAGTTATACACTGGAGAACAGTGAGGGGGTTGGGGGGGGGGGGTAGCGGTGGTGGTAGGGGGAACCCCTGCTCTTGCATCCGAAAATAAAAGAAATCTAGGATTTTTGAACCTTTTTTTTTTTTGGTTGATAGTTCATCGGTTTGTCTGTAACCCCTCCCATCCAGGAAAGGATACAACGATTCTTTTGTTTGTTTGTTTGTTTGTTTGTTTTATTTGAACTATTACCAATATCATAATTCCCCTCATTCCCGATTCCTTGGTACGCCTATATAGTTATTTATGCTTAAGTCTTGGTCTTTATGTTAAGTGGCCTTTAGCCTTTGCCTATTTATTCTAAAATCTAAGCAGATCTAGATAATAAAACCAAAATCTTAAATGTGAGGGTTTGATAGGTTAATTTTAATTCGAGTTATCGCGCCTCAATTCTCAAGATTCTCAATAACAGACATTTCTCTAAACGTTTAAAGGAGAAAGGGCAGATCTGCCCCACCCCTATATAGTGATAAGATATAGTGACCTACAGAAAGATCTCCTTAAATAGAACATATGTTATTATTACGACTTGTTTCAATTATTAGTCCGTTCGGAGTTATATAAGTATAGATATGACTTATCTAGTTGACATCTTATTTGAGGGATGTATTAATTAATTACGATTTAATAATTATTTTCAGTAACAGTAAATATTGTTCATTTATTACATGTAAATAATTATTATTTACTTGAAATAAATGATACTATTAATTATTAATTACGTATAATAATTATGAAAAGTTAATTAAATAATAAATTCGAAAATTACGATGTCAACTACATAGTCACATCTAGACTTATATAATATAATATAATAATTGAGACAAGTCGTAATAATAAAATATATTCTATTTAAGGAGCTCTTTCTATAGGTATATATCTTATCACTACACAGGGGTGGGGCAATTTCCCTTAAATTTGAGCCCATTGTCCTTTGTTCTAGGACGCAAATAACGTGAAAGTATGTGTATTGATTTCTTTGCCTGAATAGAAGCAAAGAAATGTGTTTTCCGAAGACTATTTAACGAAGACTATCCAGCGAAGTTCCTGACCTGCTATTCAGTAAAAAGTAAAGCATTGTCAAATTAAACTGTTCATCACGGTAAGGTTCCGTATTGGGTTTACATGTATTGCGAACACAACAAAGCTTTGAATAAGCTTTGCAAAATATATAAAGATAATATTCACACTTTCCAGTGACATAACTTTTTAAATAAATATTCAAACGATCTTTGGAAAAATTTTATTTCATTTTCTTATTAAGATCAAAAGTTATTTATTTTCATATTTTAAAACTAAAAATGTTTTCAGCATTCTAGATACATAAAAGAGATGATTAGATAAATACTAAATAGATAAATGTTGTGCTACTTTCATTTAAGTTATCTTGACGTGTTTATACAATAGGCCTTTTATTTTTAGTGTGACATATGACTTTTTAATGAGAATGAAACCTGCCTTTGTTGGTTCTGCTTCAGGATACAAAAGATTTTAGTTATCCAAAAGAAAGATACTAATAGCATTAAATATTTAAAAGATTTCAGTTGACACAATGTTTTTTCTAAGTTTCCTACAAATGAAATATTTACATTAAGCCATTTTAAAATCTTTGCTATTTGATGACTTAACTTTTGTTCTATCTAATATTTATGAGATAGTTTCGCAAACCTGTCTGAACTTAAAAAGAAAACTAGATGATTATGAGTATAGTTAAACCTGGGGCAAGTAAGACTTGAGTTACAGAGATGAAATATTAATAAAAAAGATGAATTAAATGAAGGTAAAGTAAATAATGGTCGTAAAGAAAAATGATAACGAAAAACACCATCTGTAAAAACGATGTAGAGGAAGACGAATTCTTAAGATAGCTAAAGAAATAAGAAAAAATCACTTTACAGCTCTTGAAATGCTAATAGTTTTAAAGTGAGATTTACAGTAAAACTGAGTTAAAAAAATAATTGTGAAATATAAATAATCACAATTTATATCTTCTTTAGATCTTCTTCTTAATTCTATTGGAATATTTCCAACGGTTTCTTTTTCCGATCTTCTTCAGGCAGAACAAGTTTAGACATGCTCCAAACCTATTCCTCCATTTTCGTAAAATTATAACAATCAACAAGTTGCAAATCAAATATGTAACAAACATAACATGTACGTAATATATGATACAAATATTTAACAATTTGTAGTAATCAAGATTATTTAAATTTTCTTATGTTTTTAGATTTCCTTGAAATAATTTCACTGAATAATCATTAACACTTTTTCCTTTTTCTTTGTTAATACAATTGAAACTTCTGATAATCATTATTCAGATAGTTAAGAAAATAGAGGCTTGTAATATAACTATAATATTAATCTTATAATCCTTGTTTAATTCGTCTTCTTGCCTCTTCTTTCTCTCCTTCTTGTTCGCAAATTCCAGTACTTACGATTCATGTCACAGTATTTTCAGACATTTTTCCTAACCACAGCAGTTTTTCCTTCTCTACATGGTCAATGCCTATGGAATTTAATTTCATCATTTCTTTTAATTTATAGTTTTTTATAGATTCTTCATGTTACATATCAACATTTGTTTTTCCCTTTTCTTTGTCAGTTCCAAGTTTCAGCGCTACATGTTGATAGTTTTTTTTAAAGAATATTATCACCATATTTTCTTTTCTTTAACGACATTTATATAAATTGTTTTGCCACTTGGTGTGATTTCCAAATCCAAGTATTTGCTCTTATCTTTTGCTTTGGCGTAATCAAACTGGAAATCTTTTTTGTTTTTATTTAATAAAATTAATATTTGGCTTTGTTTCTATATCACATAGTTTATAATCTTCTACATTTTCCAGTCGCACAGTTTATATCATAATCTTGAATTCAATTATTGTCTACTCACATGAATATATGTAGACATAAGGGGAATATATAGACATAATCCTATTGACTTATTCATGCTAAAACATTTCCTTGTATAGATGATTACTCAATTTAAATTTTAAAAAAAGCTTGGCTGTGCTCCTTAATCTGTTTCGAAACAATTATGTATTATCTTTTTATAAATAACCCTGACAGTAAAAGAGGACATTAACACATTAGTAACTTTTTGCATAGGGATTCATAGGCTTATTTTATCTTTAGAATCCTGTATCTCAAAACGTTATAAAAATGGCCTAGGTACCTACAGTACGTAAGTTAACTACTCAATTGTTTTTTTTTTTCTGAGCTTCAATAATATGCCTTTACATATTAATAAAGCTATATACTTCTCTATATATACTGCTCTCTGTATACTGTATACTGGGGTCACTTAGATTAAGTATTTGAAAAGGCTAATTGAAGTATTTGGGGCATGTGTCTTTTTTTTAAGTGAAGTATATTTCTTTTCAGTTACTTATTTCAACCAAGCTAAACTTTTTTTCCATCTAATTTATAAATCTCTTTTTGAGGCCTAACATTAGATCTCCATCATTTTATCCAACACATGATGGCTCTGTTCTCTAACTTACAACATCTTCTGTATGATTCTTGAATAAGACGGTAATTGAGATCTTCTTTTCTTAAAGCCAACCAGCTTATCCAGACGATACAATTCGTTTTTTGGAAATTCAAAGACTTTATCTCCGCTGCTTAGATTACAAAGATATTTCGATTTAATCTTGGATAAAACAAATCAAATTTTTGTAATGAAGCACGTTGCAAGAATGTTAAAAAATATTATTAAAAATGTCTGACTTTAAAATTTCATTGAAAAGATGACAGATCTCTGCAATATAAAAATTAGTTATAATAATGACATGGCCTCCTATTACACAGCTATGTAATTAAAATCAGAACTCTGATATAAAATAGAAATTGATTATCATTGAAGGATGATTCGACAGATAAAATTCTCTTGTGTTAAAATAATTTTCTTTAACTCTATTTAAGGGTTTTACAAGTTTAAAAATCAAAGCTTTAACTCCCTTTGGGAAATAAGATTTCATGCAGGTGTAAGAATAGGCAGACGTGACTCAAAGATTAAAACCCCACCGAAATGCGGGAAGGAGACCGAAGAGAGATGATTACGAATGTTCCAGAAAATCGAAGGGTGATCTATCGATAATGAAGCACCGTACTGTGAAACACGCGCCTTGCTGTCTCTAGGCTGGAAGGCATTGTCTTTCACCTTCACAATTTTAATATATTATGCAACATTTTTAGAAAGAGAAAAATGGTGATTTCAGAAATAATTGACCCATTGGAAACGAGCGAAGGAATTATACTGTTCTTTTTATCCATTTTTATCTCCTTTTCTCTTATTGCATCTCTGCAGTTCGTAGAAGGATCGAAAAACCAAAACGTGGTTCTCTTCAATGTCTTAATTAGAAGAGAAAGAAATAGGAAATACTTAAAATTAATAACCAGAAATATGATCAGAAATATATCGCATAGTTGGGACTGCAAACGCAGTGAATGAGGGCAGGGAAAACTGGACAACAAAGTAATTGGAACGTATTTATGCTGGTATATAAACACTTTTTTTTACTCCGCGATCTTTTCGCGCAAATTAAAACAAGAAGAATGGATTTCATTTTTAAATGAATAGATCAAACAATTTAAAAATTGCTAAAATTTTCTGGAGCAGCGCCTCCACTAATTTTAGCTACGAGCAGCCACTGCTTGGGGGGGGGGGGGAAATGGACACCAAAATGATATGAGACGTACTCATATATTAACTTCTTAGTTACGAAGTTTGATGAAGATTAACAGAATATTTATTTCAAAAACAACTTAAATAGACTCACATACATACACTAACATATATCTTGGAAGAATGTTTCTCCTCCAAATCCCAAATAATTGACTAATGCCTTCGGTCCAACTAAAAATTAGTAAGTACACACTTTGGTTTTTTTTTTTCAGAAAACAAAAAAATATCGTTGCCTTGGGTACATAAGCAGTTTGCTACGACCTGTAAGGTGCCTTTGTGCAAAGAGATCTTTGCCGCCTTTCCTTTAATAATTTTTTTTTGATTACTTTTAAGTACATACAGTAATTGAGAATTGATTTCAAATTGAGCACCTTTGTCCAGTGCACAACTTGCACACATGGATGCGGCGGCCCTGTAATCTACGTTCAGACTTCTATAGATGCATTTTATTCTATAGATCTTTCTCAAGAAAGAAAATGTAACATTCATCAGTTCAGGGAATCGAATATTTCAACACCAGATATCCGAACTAGCAATCCAGACCACTCGATTACGCCTGGGCTACAGTAAAAAACAAGTAAATAGTACTTAAATAGTGTTATAAAATACTACAGTATAATAAAATTTAAATGGCAAATGCAAGAGGTTGGAAACAAGTTAGGAACTGGTTGAGTTTCAAGCAGAGCAATAAAACATGAACGCTTAAGTAGTTAATTAAGTAGAAATTTAATTTTTTTCTTGTGAAAACTTAAAAAAAAAATCGGTTTCCTGTTAAATCATAATATCAATAGACATTTTCCATTTTCGGCAAAGGGATAAAGAAATTAATTCAATTCTCTTTATTTAAGTCACTTAAATCCGAGCCATTCTAGTCATATTAAAGTACATGAGAATAGTGGCTTGATAAAAAGACTAATAATCAATCTTTAAACACTATTGTTTCGGTGCTAATGGGGAGATTTAAATAATGGTTTAAATGAGGAGCTTTTCCTTTACAGACTGGTATCTTGACAGGACCCTCTCAGAAAAAACTATAAACTATAAACTATAAAAGTTAGAACGTCTCTTGTCTCTAATTATATGCACGTTTAGAGTAAATGTAAATCCCCAACACACATTTCGTTTAAAAATATATATTAAAATCTAAAAATACATACAAAACTTTCGGAGACCTTGTGCGGCTCCCTTATCAACAGAAGGTTACAAATAAAGGGGATGTTTATTTATAATCCGAGGAGTCCTCTTGCGGACGTTTGAGGAACCCTTTTTTTCTTTTCTTGAATGCCTTGAATGCCTTATTGAAATTCTTTGGAAATCTATAAAATCTAATAAAAAATCCAAAGAATAGAATATCTATTGGCATTCAAGCTCCGCAAGAGGAGTACGAACTACAACAATTCGATCAGAAGCAGCCTTTCTTAACACCATCTACAAAGTTTCCAATTTCCCATCATATCTATCATTCTCTACAGCCTTTGGACAGTTGAAATCTTTCTATTTCCTGCTTCCTGATTGAACTTTCTTCCAATACTCTCACTCCTCCAATTATATATAGACATATTCCCTTTATTTGTAACCTGACAAGGGAGCCGCACAAGGTCTCCGAAAGCTTTTGAATATATTTTTAGATTTTAATATATATTTCTTAAACGAAATGTTGTGTATTGATCATTTTTATTTAATCTAATCATGTTATTTTAAGCACACGTTAAAACTTATTTTAACTATAAGCATTTCAAGTTTCAGTAGTAGTTCAAAATGTCAGCCGGATACAATTTTGTATAAAATTAGATCTGAAATCTACTAGAATGAATTTTAAAATGAGTTACTTTCGACTTGAAATGAGACTTTCAATGAGACTGAAAAGGACCATTGTGTGGTGGTTCTCCACCTGTGTCGAAACCATATTCTAGTCGCCTATCCTCGTGAAAAGCTGTTAGAGGATGATCTCGTGTTAACGAACAAGACAGTCGATTTGTCGGTTGAACACTTGGCTCAGAATTGGTCAATCAAAGCGGGATTCTTTGGAGAGAAAGAGAGCGGACACAGAATCACTACCAACTGCTTCTACAATGAGACCAAGGCTCTGGAATTGGCAACACTGCTATTGTGGGTCTCCTCATATGGCCTGCGTTGATTACGAGAACCCATTCATGCCGTCAGCCTTTCTAGACTCTTCTAAAATAAAACATTTCAAGAACAAAATTTGAGATAGTTTTGCATTTTAGCCTGCTTTCTTAGGATTCAAATCAGTCAGTGGTATGTGTTGTCGTGGCCCTAATTTTTGAAACGCTGGTTGATCTTCTTGCAACATGACTTACATATTGATATACATGAATTGTAGTCGATCTGACTTTTATATTTGAAAGGACTATTCCACATTTCATTTCATTCCCCCACATATTTCGTGAAATACTTTAGTGTTTTGTATATTTAGAATCTATTATTAAAACATTAAATGATATAAATTTTATTTACGTATACGTTGAGTAATTTTGTGTTTTTCGAATGCAAAGTTTTCATTAATTAGTTGCAAGTAAAATTGCAATTTTTTTTTAGAATGAATTAAAGTTTAATATTCAAGAAACCTTTGTTATTATGTCAGCTAGATACAACGTAAAGCTGTACAAACAAACAATTTCAAATTCACTGGAGAATGAATTATTGAACAATTTTTTTTCGCTTATGTCCAGAGTCAGTATAATTTTTATTCGAAAACGTGATTTTAAAATCTTGATCATATGGAGAACCAAACTTGTAAATTGCTCCCACAAATCTTAAATCATCCATCCTATGTGAGAATTATTTCATGTTGACTCAACTACCAAATCTCGGAATCGGTTCACAAATTGCCTCAATTTTAATATCGCATGACTCGTCTCATCACGACCTTTATAAGGATGTATATTTTTATCTCCTTTGACCTCAGAAGGTGAAATTCTGTAGTAAATAGGAATAGTCCTGTTCCAAGTGTGCTCTTGCTGATAAATTAGAACGTGATTGTGACAAAAATGTCCAAACAACAGACTCAGAAAATAAAAAATGGATTTCTAGTATTATCTTATTATTGAGGGTCTCCATTGTGTGGTGGATCTCTAATTCGAGAAGCCATTTTTAAACGAGTCAAATAAAAAAAAAATAATGCCTGTTTTGAACTACTCATGCATAGGGGTAACAACAGTTAAAAAAAAAAATCAAATTATTTTAAAAAATGGTCAAGCATTCAATTTAATGTTTTCTGGTTCATTTGATATGGATTGACTCAAATATGTTTTTCACATTTTATAAATCAGGATTGTGATCATGTAAAAATCAAACAGATTTTGAGCGGAAATATTTAATTAACAGAAATTCTTAAATTCGTCAAATTTCAGAATTCTCATCGCTTGGTAAGACAAATTAAAAAAAATATAGAACAATCAAATAAGAAATTATCATACTATGCTATAAACTTCTTAGATGATGAACTATTTCTTAAACAGAGTAACCTTTTCCATCATCATTTTAAAATATCAATTGTTTTTGAAATGTGAGAAATAAATTTTCATCTAAATTACTAAAATATGCTTATAACTCATTAAAAGATTGAGATCCAATGTTTTATTTGGTGACATCTCCGGATAGCTATTTTTATTCTTGGAGGTACCATATTCCTTATGCTTATAACTGTTTGTTGAAATTTATTTGTTCAGAATTTCATTTAAATCTAATGTCTAAGTTGAAAACTCTGCTAGAAATTTTAGAATAATTTGATTTCTTCTTTTAGTCAAAGACGAAATTCAAATACAGACAGAAACCCAACCTACATTTTTGATACCCGATTAGGAGCTAATCTACCTTAAGATTTTGTAGATATCATCTAATCCTCGCAGCGGTTCTTGAGTCCTCTGGAAAATCACCATCGATACTTTCGCCACTATTATCCCTGCCCATTATTCAGGAAAGTAAACGTTCTTGCTGTGAAAACGTATCGTTTCATTGACGAGTAATTTTGACAAAATGAAAACGATCAACGTTAAGAATAATCTCCCTGGATTGACTGTTGATGGCTTTTCCTTAACGAAGTTTTGAATGTAACGCATTGACCGCTATTTTTTTTTTCGGTTTGTAATGCCGAGCAAACGGCCAGGGCAGTACAATCGATGATATGCGTTGCATTCTGGGAGAACTCAAAAACCGCTGCGATGATTATAACTTTGTAACACTTCTTAATATGCCTCAAAGACAAAAAAGGGTTATAATAAAAAGTTTCTAAAATTCAATTTTACTTCGAAAACTGGATATCATTCAGCTCTTCAACTTTTTCATGAAAATAATAGCGACAAATGGTTCATTTATAATACACTAACACATTAAATTGCCCAATTAGGTACATATCGAACTAACGGATAAGGAGCTAAGAGCAAAAAAAGCTAAGAAGACATTATCCTTAAAGCGCAGTAACCTTTGTAATTCTGAAACTAACATCTCACTAAGATGAAATTTTAGTGACAGAAATAGAATTACTATCTTTTTTTATTAAAATCCGATCAATATAAAATGAAGAAATGATCAGAAGCTACTTGTTCATTATCTGTCCGTCTATGATTAAAAATAACTCAAAACCTGTACCTACACGATCTAAGTGCTTTTAAGGAAGATTTCTATTGATTTTGGTAGAAAGTGGACCCAGTAGATAAGAAATGAAGACCAAAACATCAACAACGTAAGTGAATTAATAACGTTTCATTTTTTTAAACAGCGTTATTAATGTATTAAAAAGGTGTTATTACCTCAGGCAACATTGAAATAGTTTTTAAGTTTCTTTTTCTCTAAGCGATATTCGCATTTTTTTTAAGTCAGCTCTTTTAAAAAGTTCTTTACGTGTGCTAAAATATTCTTTTAAAATCAAATAAAACTACATACAACAATTATATATACAAATTCATATTTACAATTTAGAGGAGACTTTCGAATCTACTTTTGAGATTCATCTTCATGCACATTATTTTCACTCAGGTTCTAGATTATATACAATTACTTATTTATAATTAACCAATAAAACAAGATATTAAAATTATTCAGTTGGTAATTGGACAATATCCAATGGCCAACCACTTACATGGCCTGAATCATACATGTGTCTCGCTTTAAACAATCCATTAAAGTTTCCTGTTTTAATACAACTTTTGTGTTGATCAAAGCGTTTTTTTAACCTTCGTCCACTATTCTCTATAGAAAAACATTCATTTTCTTGACAAGGGATCAAATAAATACAATCTTTTTTATTTTTCTCATTATCTTCAGCTTTGTTATACTCAATTGGATACGTTAATTTGCTATCCAGAAATTAACCCAATCTTATATCCGTTTTTTGAAAAATCTTCTCATAGATGTATATAATTTTTTAATTAAACTTTATATTACGATAACGATTTCATTTGTTCTTGTTTGTAAATGTATCAATTTTTCAAATTTCTTATTCTCATCATAAAATGAAGACAAAGGAAAAAATTAAAATAGATGACAACTAAGGTATCTTTGATTATGCCCAAATCACATCATCATATTTTTCATCATTGTTTTCAATCATTGAACCTATCTTTGAGGTCTATGATCGTGTGCCTCACTTGACCATTTTCATCATTGATTTCAATGATGAAAAAATTTAGAAACTGCTCTATCCGATCGATGTTTTCAATGATAGCAATTAGTGAAAGCTCCAATCAGAACAGACTAACTCGAGAGCGAAGTCAAGCGGCGCCATTTTGCCACCGTTTCGATTGAATCGGAAAGCTTTTATAAATCAAGTCAGGAGATTATCTTACGAAAATAAACAATATTTTTAATGAAATAATTTAATTCTATGCGTTAGAATCTGAAGATGACAACTTTTTAAAGAGAGATTTCATTTCTTTTTGAGCTTCGTTACGCTTGCTGAGGCCTGTAAGATTTGCCGCTGTTTCACCTCGCTTTCGCTTAAAATGTAGAGATGCTTGAATACAATATACAGATTGACAGCTTGCTAAAAGTCATTTCAAATTCTACCGAAATTGCGTTGCCGAAACACGATTTTAAACTCTAAAAAAAGATTAAATACCGTCTTTTCGTAACTGAGGAAAGTTTCGCGATAACTTTCGAGCTCAACTCTGATTGGCTAGCGCTCTGCCAATCACATGCACTGTTTCATCATATTTCATCGGTGGGGTGGAAGTAAGGACAGGGATCACTTCAGTGAAAACAATGATCATTTCAATGAAGCAAATCAATGATGAAAACATATGCTGGTGTGATTTGGACATAAATGAAGAAAGTCATTCTCACTGTATAATTTTTCATAATTCATCAAAAATTACAGTGAGAATGAGTTTCTTCATTTATGGGTGATTACATTTTTGGTATCCTTTGATAGTGACCCTATTCATGTTCCTCCAGAAGAATGGCCCATTTCATGTTTGATTTCACTTTATTAATTGAAACAAACAATGTTTTTGATCTAAATTACTTAAAGATGTTTTAAATTAATACTGCAATTTATTTGTTTATTGAAATATAAAACTTGAGTTTAAATAAGTACAAATTTGTAAATATTTTTAGAAATATTCCTAAACCGATATAATAAAAATCAATAACCGTAAGAATTTTTTTTTTTAATTTCGAATTAATTTTTTTAGTCCTGAATATTAATTAAGTACGCAAGATTAATATTACTACTTTCATCAAATGCCTGTAATAGCCCTAAATATGTATAAGAATAAATAAAATTTCAAATGTAATTTTAGTTGGAAAATGGATGTTCTTCTGTTAATTCGTCGGAGATCAGGAGTAAAGCAATTACAATATAGAATTGAAAGTTGAAATTTCTAAGGAAGGTGTAGGATGTAACATGTAGATACTACTAATTTTGTTTTTAATATTAATAGTAATTTTAATAAGGAATTTCATATTAATTGAAACAGTAATAAAGAGTAAGGACAAAACCCCATTTTTTTTTTTTTTTTTTTTTACAAATGCCCGGGTACGTAGCTTGATCAGCTTTCTTTAGGCCACAACTAGGGGCGAGATATGATGCCTTTAACCGACGAATCGTTGCCCAGGGTACGCCAAGGGAGGCAGCATCAGTTAATACCCGCATGAACGGACAGTAGGAGAAACAGAAGAAGAAAGAAACATTCATGCCACGTCCGCCACACAATGTTACCTTCAAACAGAGCCGCCCAGAGACTAGTGGTGGCCCCGGGGCAACATTTGGATTTGTCCGACACAATCCTATTTTAACAACCAAAAAAAAAAAAAAAGGAAAATCCAATACGGCGGGGCCCCTCAGGCCTCATGTGGCCCCTCTTTTTGTGGGGCCCCGGGGCAATCTGCCCCTTTTGCCCCCCTGCCTTCAAATACAATAATCGCTACAAAAACTATATATCCCCTAAGCTGAAATTTTTAGGGATATGTGTACGATTTTATAATAAAGATCGCTATTTGATTCCGTACACGTCCGACAACAGATAACGAATAAGGACCAAAATTCGCTCGTTCATTGTCATCCAAATGATTCAACACCTGTCAGATAAAATAATGTCAAAATAATTTCAGTGATGGGTTAGACGCTAATATGGAAGATTCCTATTAATTTTGGTATAAATCGAACCGTTATGGACCTAAAGGAAACAATATAAGTGAATAACTAACTCTTTTTGTTTGTTATTTTTTGGTTTCCCAGTGTTTTATTGGCTCTTAGTGTGCACGTATTCGAAAGTTTAAGCAGCTACTGTTTAATTCTTCTTTCTAGTTTATTATTTTTTTATAATATTCTGAGAATCTTGAAATTTTATAAAATTGGTATAGTTCTGTTACTCTAACAGAGGAAGACTTCATTTTACATTGGGCTCGAGTTCCAAGTGAACTGCCGATAAAACGAATTGTTAGTAAAATGATTTAAAACCGTAATTTATTTAAATGAGATTAGTTCGTTCAATACAAAAACTGGCCCTTACAAGTTAATAATTTTATAATTTTTATGTTATTTTATAATTATTATTTTTAATAAAGTTTACCAAGAGAAGATGATAATAATTTAAAAATTAGAAATTTATAATAGAAATTTCATTCATCTTGGTCCTGTGAATCCTTAGTTTCCGGTTTCGCAAGCGTTCTCCGACGTCAGTCTCCATTTTGTCCGCGGATATCTTTCAATGGAAGTTCTGCAAGGTGCTTCTTCGATTTATATATTTACTATATTATTAATAAATTCGTGTTCTGTTCGTTTTTATTTCTAATAAAATAATAATTTTATTTTTACCTGTAATAAAATAATAATTTTACTTACTAATAATTTTTAAAACTTTTCCCTTTCAACATGGAGCAGTCCATTTCTCTGAGAGGGAGTTAGTTAAATCACCATTTTATTAATTTATTTATTTACTAAGATAATAATTTATCTTTACCTCTAATAAAATAATAATTTAACTTACTAATACTGAATAATAACTTTTAAAATGTCTTATTTCAACGTCGTGTTTATTCATAGTGGAGCTGTCCATTTACCCGAAATGGGGAATAGATATCCAGACCGAGCTTTTCCTTATGTTTCTTATGAATTGCAGGTAAGTAAATGACACTTTATTTATTTATTGTAAATTAGATTTGAAAATTTGTTGAATAAGTTTAAAAGCAGCGTTCGTGATTTCGTTTAAATAACTCGTATACATTCTAAAGATGATACTCGATAATTGGTTTTCTAATTTTTAATTTCCTTACATTCTGTCAGTCAAACTAAATGCGTAAAGAAAGCTGTACAACTGTTGAGTTTACGATATGCTAGGTGATAGCTTACTTTGTATGATTTGTCGTACATAATGGACATTTTTTATTTGTACTTTAATTGCCAACAAATTTAGAAAATGGCTGCCCTATATCGAGGAAATTTGGTTTTTTTAATTAAGAGGGAGTAGGGTTAATAATTGTAAGTATTTATGACTTAGCGTACATTTTGAAAGGAGAGCATATAATATTTTATTTTCAAAGGGAGAAAGTAAGTTAGAAAGTCGACATCCATCGATAAAAAGAGTTAAAAAAAGCGTCTTCAAAATAGTAGGGGAAGTGTGTGTTGTGGGAGGTAAGGGGGCATAAAACTATGTACATCCGTGTATATAACGAAAGATTTGTTAGCATAATATAAATGTATATTTAATTTTTGTTTAATTTTTGTTTTTAAAATCTGCCTGTTTAATGAACATACTGTAGTAAATGCACTATTAATTTTGTTGCTAAATTACTCTATGCCTATATAAACTTAAATAATTCAGTGAATACAGAAAAAAAAAATTGTTAAATAAATTTGTTAAATAAATAAAATGGATTGTAAAAGTCGTTTGCGCTGATAACATGCAAATATATTTATATTTCCTTTCTATTTTCGGAAATTCACGTAGGAAAATCAATGAATCAATCAAACCAACTTCAATTCAGATCCTAATAAACGAGCAATTCTTGTAAATTTTATCTTGAAAATAGGCCTAAGGATTTTGATAAATGGGTGATACCGTTTTCATGTGCGAGAGTGCGATTTAGCTAAGTCTCGACTTCGGGGTAAATGTTTGATCTGTGTTCAGGTTATTGTGTACAGTATGCTTACTTTATTTTCGTTTTATTTTATTATTAATAAATTCTGTGAATTTTTACAAGTAATAAAATAGTACTGTTATTTTTACCTTTAATTTTAATTAATAATAATTTTTTAAACTTATTCCTTTCAATGTCGCGTGTATTCACTGCGGAGCTGTCCATTTATCGGAAAGGGGGTTAAATAACCAGATGATTGTCTACAGTGTTTTTACGTTATTTTGGTTTATTTTATCGAGCAAAGGTCGGTCTCCCAGATACTTGATGTATTTTAATTATCTCATAAATGTTAAAGTTTTAATGTAATGGGGCTGCATAACGTCATCTGGATCGACAGACTCTTTATCTTTCTTGATTAAGAACTGCAACAAGCATGTCTATTGGGTCTTTTTCTTTTTATTCCAAATAAGTTTGAATATGGTTTAAGAGCGTTTTTTTTACGATTCTGTGCATGAAACAACTGCATTTACAGACAGAATTACTATCTTAAAGAGATTCACAGATAGATATAAAGTGATAAGAGTGGTGCCTACCATTCTCTACACTTCATCATTCTCATTATCTTCATTTAGCAAGCAGCGCTGTCAGCGTTTCCAAATCTTTCTTCAATTTTAGCTCTGCAAGACTTTCTGGCAACTCAAATCATCAGTGTCACAATTCTTGGCCGTTCCATACACATCATAAGCCACTTCTGAACCAATCTTCCCAGGCAGTTTATTGTTTGTGATGCTCTTAATAATGTTAAAACTCTTCTAGCAGTATCTCACAAAGAAAATCACGATTCCTGCACTATCTCGATAAGCTGAAACTCGAACGCACAATGACAATTCATCATAAATATAAATAACACTCTGAACCTTTGCCTATCAAATTGACTTAACATAATGTAGTAAATAGACTATTTGAAAACCAGCTGTTGTTTGCTATAAATGGCTTATTTTCCACTATCTTCTTCATTTAGGCTATTAAACAAGGATTTTTATCTTTCCTTGATTACTGCTTGAACTACAGGAATCTTATTTTGATTCATATCGTCAATCCACATACCTAATACTATTTCCCATTACTGTATTCCATCATTACGATGTTCTTGACACTTTGCATTAATAATTTTTTTCTACGAACAATTTACCTTATTAGCATTGGTTTCTATTGTTGAAACTGTTAAAGATAACAAAAGTTTGATGTATCAAATGACTTCCATTTTTTCCCTGAATGATCAGTGATTTTTTTTTTTTTGCATTTTTATAGCTGAGAAAGAGGTTTAATCGTCTCTACGTTTAGACTATACTTTCATTTTAATTTTTAAAAATCAATATTAGTAAAATTTTTATTTTTTTTACAATCCTTACAAGGTCATAGACGATGAACCAAAACGTAAATAAACTGTTTTGTAACCTCTACGCACAATGCTAAAGAATATAAAAACAACGGGCGATCGCAAATACTGAAGACATACTGTTTTTATACTTTGTCTTGCTTTGTTATTTGTGGTTTTTGATGTTGTTGATTTTGAAATGCGAATTTGAATTTTATATACAGGCCCTCCTATAGTTACCAATCAAAGCCTTATCACAATAGAAATTTCTGAGTTGTGATAATCCATAATTTTATTATAATTTACATTTTGATTTTTTTTATTTTATTCTTCGTACACTAGTTGCGACCCGTGAAATATTCACGGAAGTAAAACAAATTCCACATTTTTAAAAAGTACAAGATTGAAAAAGATGTTCTAAGCTAATTTTTTTAGAAGCCATGACTTCCACAACAGCCCATATGTAATTTGAATATCGGCTTATTTGTTAAAATAATATTATAATATTGTTAAAATAAAAAAATAAAATAAAAAATTGATTTACCACTTTCGTAGTAGCCAGCGCTGCGGTTTCTCATTATGAAACATAATGTCAATCTGCTGCCCTAAAAGAATAGGTTCGTCGAAATTGAGGCAATATTAACGGAAGTAAAACAAATGTCATATTTTTGAAAAATTCCTGAAATTTTTGAAAAACACAAGATTGAAAAATATATTCTAAGCTCATTTTTTAAAAGCCATGACTTCCGCAACAGCCCACATGTAATTTGAATGACTAAGCCAAATTTGTTAATACAAAAGAAAATAAAAAATTGATTTACCAGTTTCAACAATAACAATAACGAATGTCCAACAGCCAATACCAATAATCCTGTCTGGGCAACAATGAGGGCATGTGCATCGTCATTGTCCCCTACTTCGTTGTGTATTGAGAGAGCGGTGGCACAGCCGAAATTATGTAAAAACCAAGGTTTTACAAACTCTCGGATAAATTTTGACGCATGAACTTCATGCATTTCAGTGTAAACTTCATTTATGTGGAAAAGAAAATCTCAATATGCTGATAATAATTGTGTAATTGCGATCCAACGTGGTGAAGTGGAGAAAATAGTAGAGACGCCATCTTTAAACATGGGCGTGACGTCATGCCTGACGTGTTCCAACGCTGCACTGTGATTGGTTATTTCAAATTACAAATTTAAAAAATTTACAAACATTATCCGTACAACCTTTGCCTATTAATAGGATGATACATATTATCTTATCATACATATAAAGAGAAGTGCACTAATTTTAAAAACTCGAATAGCGCTTAGGGAAAATAAAATTAAAATTCTATTTCGATATTGTCTGATATTTTCATATTATCTTTGCATTTATTACTCTTCCATAATGATCCAGTAAGTATTAAAGTCAATAGGAATGTGCCTTATAATAATCTACAAGTAACTCAAAATTTTAATTTTCTAGGATGTTTAGAATATTAATAATGGTTGTAAGTGAATTTTTTAAAACCTTTTGGTTCTAATAACCCCCTATTTTTTTCCCCCAGATGCATATTTGCAAACGTTAGATCAAATCTATAATATCCATGGAAAACTAGATATCATTCTGCTGGAAAATGTTTTGTTACTTCAGATTTATTTTCTGGTAAAAGCAATAATCTCATTGTTGAAAATTTTGTAATAATTTCAACCGAGATGTTAAATTTGAGAAGAATTCTGAAGAAATAAATTGCAATCTATAAACCAAACAGTGTTTTAGTAATGTGGTTGAAAACATTAGTTGTTTCAATTAATTCTGTTAAATCAGAGAACATGATGAAACATGAAAAGATTCAATATATAAATTTGAAAGTGTAGAAGTATAGAAATTTGTAACATTAAGCAAGTGAACCAAATAGAAAAAAGGTTTTATTTTTTTTTATTGCTTTAATGTTGAAACTTTGAGAAGTTAATCGAACTGCCTAAGGATGTTGTATTTTATATCGAAATGCACAGTTCATTATTAATAACAATCGGTGAGACCAAATTATTTTACAAGTGACATCCTGGAACATCTGTTTCACGCTCGTTGGCGATCATCAGCCAGGAGAAGTCAGAGTAAATAACAAGGTCTCCATACTGAGTCTAGTATGAACAATACATCGGAAGCGCAGTGGTGCCTCAAAGAAAAAATACATGATGACAGTTCATTATTCGACTTCAACTTTCAATTTTAAAAATGTTTTGTTCTGTCTCTTGTTTTTGTCTCTTCGACGCATATTAAGACTGTTACTATTAGGCGAAACTTAAGTTAGTACCGCCCATTACGTGGAAAAATATCATGTATTAATTAAGATCACCGTAATTCACAGCATGGGATTGGCTAGCAATATTCTAAATAATTCCATTTCGATTTGATAATTTTTCTGTTTATCCGTTATATATCAAAATTCAATTTTAATCTTCTTTAGTATTTTTAGCTTTCCACGATGCTAGTGTTTTAGTTTCCGTGATCGGAGACAGACGGACAGCTGTACTTCGATTTAATGTTGCATTTCAAAGTTAAACCCATTCCCAGGGGTATTACAAACTTCAGACGACACCTATTATACCTACCAGTAACTGGATACATTCGGGTCTAAAAGTATCATATCGGTTGGGTTTTTACAATAGAATTTCTTTTTTTTAAATGAAATTTGCTATTTAAAAAATCAAAATCAAATACATGCCCCGATTATCCGCGAGTACCGCGGAAATTTTTTAATGAACCCAGATATTTTATGCGGTGAAGAAGAACCAATAATAAAAAAAAGCTCGTCGAATAGCAAAGTTCCCAGAAGGATAACCATCAAATGTCTCTATAAAGTAATCTAATCTAGCTAAATTCCAATTTTTCACAGTAGGTATTTTGTTTTAAATCTCTTTGATAATTTCGCATAATTACTTCTTGAAATAATAAATCAATATAATGTTTACATTATATTCATGAATGGCACTGAAAAAGATCTACTTGTCATACCAATTTTCTATACCTATTTGTTAGTTCTGTAAAGCGATAAAATGCAATAAACAAAAAACCCAGTTGTTCCTTCATGTCTTTTGAAGATATTTGGTCCTTACCCTCATAATCTCTTTTTTAATAAAAGCCATAAGAACCTTCATTATAAGGAGCTAAACTATCTAAAAAAATTTTAGCAGGATAGTAAGTTTTAAATTATCCTAACTTATTTATTAGCTTCCTTTATTTCAAAACCTTAAGGACATTCCTAAGGTTCTTAGTCGTAGACTTACCTTAGTTGTTTCAGCATAGTTGGGCACGTAATTTTCAAGTTAAGTACAGTGGAACCCCGCTATTCGTACACAATCCGTTCCAGGAGGCAGTTCGAATGGCGAATCATTTTTTTCACATAAGATATAATGTAAATGGGATTAATCCGTTCCAGAACCCAGAGATGATTGCTTATTTAAATCTTTGTAATAATATTTTAAGCGTAAAATACATAAAAACTATGAAAACAATAAATATATAGGCCTCTCTTATTATGTCTTTCTTTTTCAATATAGACGATATGGTTGATTTCGCCATGCCATACTGAGTTGCCAGATCAGAGACACGAGTT
>JAFIDM010049128.1:0-32039 GCA_023159025.1 Thereuonema tuberculata
TCCTTTGACGGGCTATATTTGAAGTAAATTGTTTAATATGAAACTTTTGAATCAGTAAAGATGCTGTAAGAGGCGAGAAACTAATAAATTCAAGAGGTTTCCGAAAGAACTTTTACTTTCCTTAAACTGCTGTTTTTTTATTTATTTACCGGTACTTATTTTATTTATTTACCGGTATTTATTTTATTTTTTTAAAGTTCTTATAAAGGAAAACGACATCTCGGTAAATTATCGTATCTTCCGACTAAACTAACTTCAATTTTTCCATTTGTTGAAAATTGATTAATCTACAAATGCTTTTCATCGCCTAAATCCAAGTAACTTTTAATCACGGCAGACGCGAATTTAAATTGGATTTAAAATGGATTATGATACATTGTTGGATTTCACTAGAAATTCGTTATTTTCAGCAGTGAGAGATAATTCTTTCATTTCTAAGGGTTTCGTTTCAATGAAAATTCTGTCAAGCACAAAATGGTATAAGGGAAAGAAAATTTCCAAGTATAAAAGATAGGACAACATCTGTCCTCCAGAAATATAGATTCACTTTAATCAGCTGTGAAACAAAAACACATGCAAAGCGTATTAAATACAGTAGAAAACCGTAGTCTAGGAAACCGAAATGGACAAAACAAAAAATTAATCTGCATTGAACAGAAACAATTTCAAAACCTACCTCAAACAGATTCTACCGGAAACATAAAACCGAAGTACAAATGAATTAATTAATAAACGTTAATGAAGAAAATAATTCCTAAATTGCCCAAGCCATTATTATAAATTAGAATAGTAATAAAGTGATCAATCAACTTAATTAAAAACAAATTATTAATTGAGAACACTATTTTTATTCTGGTCATTTTTTTTTCTGCTTATTTGATGTAATAATTTAAAAACGATGTTTTAAAAGGCTAAATATATTCATAAGCAGAAGGTAGCTATTGTCCTCAAAATGAAAGATGGCCGCCCTGTTTTTGTGAGATCTGCGCATGTATCATCGATTACTCTGGTCAGGCACTTCCGTACGAGTTTATCACAGGACGTCGCCATTACGGTAAAGGCTTGTTACTGTGCAAAACAGCATTGTATTTATAAATAATATATATTTATTTATTTATATAAATACTTATTGTTAGAACTGGTATTGAAATAACGCTAAATAGTCGAGAGAAGTTTTAATTTGGCGTTATCAACATATCTTTCTCAGTGAAAACAGACGACGGGCGTCCATTGTGACAGGAAAACATAATTGATCAGCTACCGGAAGAGCTGCGCAGTTCAAACTTCCGCCGGTCATCTTTCATTTTGAGGACAATAAGAGGAGAGGGAAGTGACTTGAAAAAAGATGGCAAAAGGGAGTCCCGTTATGGTTTTCGGTTGGAAGATACGACACGTTTTTATTTTGGTTAGAAAACAAGGCTGTCGAGGTTTAAGCAGCGTTTTGATCTTTAAAGAATCGTAAGCTCTTAAATGTAAATATAGAAGTATATAAAAAAGAAGAAAAGTATTTGTGTACGTTAAGTTATATTTTGTAGTTTGTTTATCATGTATTTTTAACAATTAGTAAATTGCTAATGCAAATCAGGAAATCTAGAGTAGGATTCACTTGAGAAAGACTGCCTTATAAGGCGAAATCGTATCACTTATGTTCGCCTGGAAATCATGACGTCAACAGAAATGGAGTCTCTGCAATGGCGAGGTACTGTCAGACGCGAGAGAAGAATTATACAGCTAAACCCTATAATTTGGAATATTCTTCAATATTTCAAGAGTCAAAGTGATGAAATATGTATTTCCGAAGCGCTGGATAGAACGGCTACCGCAACAAATTTGTCGCTTAAACTGTTAAAAAAATTGTCCACGCGCGGGACTTTTCGCAGCAGAACGTTCACCACTTGCCGCTTGAAGCGAATTCGTGTAAACCCAGTGGTGGATTGGCGACTTTGACTTAAATATTGTTAGAGTCACTATCAGTAAAATTATTCGTGAAACTGAATACTCAACGCTTGATATCATTCAATCGAAGCTTCAGTCAAAGATTGAATTCAACGGAAGCAAAATATCTGCAACGAATTCTGCACATGAAACTGAAATGAATTAATATCAGGGAATCCAAAATCGACAATTAAATAGCCAAGCCAAGTTATTAAAAAAATATAAAATTATTTAAATAATAATAACATAAAAATATAACTGTAACTTTAGAAAATATAAAAATCAGAATTTTCGTTATTACGAAAATTACGAATCTTTCAATAGATAGCGCTGTTACGTCCTGCAAACATTCAATCTATAAGCAAAGGACATCATTAATAGCTTTTCTTTCGTGATTTCAACTGCATATATTACTACTTACAATCATTTTTTAAGAAATTGTATTACCAAGTTTATTATTGCCCGTAATTATTCTTATTTTCTTGTGAAACGTTTAGAATCATTGTTAAATCAAGGTTTTCTTTGTTACGTTTATCATGTAGCTTGATAAAGGGACTTAAATCATTGGTACCGAAAATTCGCTTTTGAAAGTGTGTTTGTTCATTGTATTATACTTTTTAAGCTGAATTATGGAGGATTCAAAACCTTTTACAAGGAACAACATAAACCGTTCATATACACAGTATTTTTGAAAATTAATGAACCGTTTTTTTTAAGTAAAAAAAAAAATCAAGGATCAGAAATTGTTTATCAAAGAACAATGGTTTGTTAATAAACAGTATTCTAAGAGCTTCTGGTATCAGTTTTCGTAAATATTTCTGATGCAGGACAACCATTCACCGATTGCGTTATCTACTTATTTTCAAAATACTAAATGCGCTAATACAGAAGAGGTTTTAAATAAAGAACATATTTTTATCCAATTAGCAAGAACAACAAACCACAATTAATCAAGATTAAAAAACTTTTATTAATAATAGCTTTAAATTAATCTCTTAGTTTAAGTACTGTGTATTATTAAAATTATTATCATTTTTTTAAATGGAATTTTTATCCTTGACTACGTCATAGAATGTTGGATTTTTGTAAATAAACAACAATTGCAAAATATTAATAAGTTAATATTAAAAATTATAAATAATATCTACATCAATTTTAATAAAAAAATGCTTATTGGAAAAAAAAAATTAGGAAAAAAAATAAGATCCTAACCATTAAAGAAAAGATTCATTTACAAAATAATTTTGAAAAATATCTTTAAAGTAATAAAGCAAAACAATTTTAACGACGGAAAAAACAACTGGATACAATTGGCTAAGAATTTTTAATATTACTAAATTAAAAATAATTTTGGTCAAAGATTGGAAAACCAAATTAATTACAAATTATTTAGTCAAATAAATTGGGAAATATATAATTTAGAAAAATTCAAAAACATTAAACACAAAAAAAATGAGTTAATATGCGTTGTAATTGATGAAAAAATAACTCTTAATCTTAATTTAACTTAACTAAACTTAATTTTTAAGTATTGATATCTAACTATCAGCACCTATACCACAGGTATTCTTAAAATAAGTATACCTAACAGGACTGGTAAAAAAAAATCTTCTATAAATTTTTTCATATTTAATTAAGCTTGTATCGTATTATATTTAATTCCGATTTGAGCTTGAGATTTACCTTATTAAAACTCTGAACATAGCTTCGATCGAGTTTTCTGTTATATTTGCTCTAGATGAATATGAGAGTTGTAAAAGCAGAAATTATAAACTTAACATAAAATTAAATAAAAAATAAATGACAAAATAAAAAAAAACAAACCCAAAACAGTGGCATGCATGAGATTTATAAAACGATAGTTTATAGTTTTATTGTTATCGAAAATCTTCTTCTAAGCCTGGTACAATAGTGGAGTCGTACACGGTTTCAAAGCTGTTGACTTAGATTCGACCAGATAAAGAGGTTTTACCTGGCTCGCTAACCTCTATCTATAAAACTCTTTTATCTCCTCTTTGGACATAATTTACTCAAAGTCAACGAAGAGTCATTCTGCAAAGATTTCTTAGATTATCCTGATTAGCAGTTCGTGCTTTTATCTTTGTCCGCAAAAGGAAAAAAAAAAGAAAAAAAAGAACGTAGATTAGAACACAGTTCCCAGGATCATTTGATGAAGTCAAAAAAAAGATGTGTTTTTCATATCTCTTAAATAAACCTAATGTTATTCTATGGCTTTTACAAATAAAAAGCCATTTTTGATTAACTAATACACGGTAGATAGTTGAATAAATAAAATAATAAACATAATAGATAATGTTACTTTACGTGGCAGTAAAAAGCATTTAGAGTAAGCATTTTTTTCATTTTTTCTTACCGTCATTGGAAATAATGTAAGAAGATCATATTATATTATCCTATTATATAAATATCATAATCTATGGGTTTCGCGTTGCAATGATTTTAATAGATTATAAGAACTACAATTTAAAAAATTTATATATATATATATATATATATATATATATATATATATATATATATATAACAAATTTTACTCTTTTAAAAAATAGTTACACAGTGTAAACGTTCACCCAAACAAACACAAAAAATCACGTTTAATCACTGGCATTTTCTTAGGCAAGACGGGCCTCAACTTTTATATATAAAAGTCATAGTTGGTATGTATGTTTATATGTGTGTTCTCTTTACAATTTTACACCCTTTGATGAATCTGAACCAAATTTTATATTGTTTCCACCCTGCGGAAAATATAGGCTATCTTGGAACCTGGACTCACTACCCCCTCCCCCTGATTTCATCCCCTTCACATATTATTATAATAACTGCTAAGCGCTTAAACAGAGCTGCACAAAATTCTGCATAGTTAATCTATACGCAGAAAATATAGGTTATCAGAAAATCAGGACTCCTCACCCCGAGCAACGCCGGTTACTTTAAGCTGGTAACTTACATTACATACAGGATCGTACGTACGATTTTATTTTGAGAGGCAAGTTAGGGAACTGACTCAGCAATAGCAGATAAAAAAAAAAAAGTAAAAAGTTTCAATAAAAAAAGTAAAAATTTTTTTTGGGGGGGGTGGGGCAAGATCTCTCTCTTTTTTTTTTTGTAATGACTCAATATTTTTTTTTTTTCAATTATAGCAGAGTCATACATATTTCTTTCCGAAACTAGTTCAATTTCACTTTGAAGACAGAAATAGGGCGAGGCTTTACTAATTTTTGCCAATCAGTGTTGATTACTTCCTTTCAATTTGCTTTTCTTTTTTAAATTAAATCCACTATTTCTCGCGAAGCATTAACAAAAACAAAAACAAAAAAAACACCTTGAAATAAAAAGACTGATTCATTTGCCATCAAGTGCAAAGTTGTCATATGAATCATTTTCGTAGTAAATTTCTTTTTAGGGGACATTTTTATTCCAAAAAAAGAAAAAGAAAAACAAAACACAATGGGTGAGACCAAATTATTTATAAGTGACATCCTGGAACAGCTGTTTCACGCTCGTTGGCGATCATCAGCCAGGAGAAGTCACCAGTAAACAATAAGGTCTCCAACAACTTGTAAAACAACAAGTATTACAAAAAAAATTCATTGAGGCCAGCGCACTGCCGGCACATGAATTTTATCACTAATTTTTATTGGTGAGTTTTTCATTGTGTATTTTTTTCTTTGAAGAACCACTGCGCTTCCGATGAATTAAAAACAAAACACCACATTCTTTTCTATGAAGAGAAAACAATCAGTTTCTTGACTTCTGTACATTTTTTTATAACGTGTTTGAACAAACACCTATTCACGATAACGACGGGGTGATTGTATTGAAACAAAATTATTACAATCAAGCTTATATATTGAGTCAAAATTAATTATATAAGGTTATCATAGTAATTACAAAGAAAATTCAGAACTAAATTTCATTTGCTATCGTGAAGTTAATTTAGTCTCTGATACTTTCAAACTCACAACTTTATTTCAACCTGGAACGAAGTATAGTTTGCAAATACATGACTTTCTCTAGATAACAGGTCAGGCAAATAAGGAGGCCAAGAAAATACATTGAACACGAAAAAGCTGTTCTCAGGAAAATGAAGGCACAACTCATATTCTTTCTATAAAATAATATGTGGGCGTAAATAAATTGAGGGAGGGGACGCGAGAAAGGGGCCCTGCCCTTCTCTCCGCCGAAATTTTAAAATTATAGATTAACCCAATTTTCTTTCAATTTTTTTTTTCTTAGCAAGTTAAAGGGATCTTGTAATCCCCCCCCCCAGAAATTTTGAAAATAACATTTTCTTTTTTTTTGGATACTGACGGTCGATTTCATAATTTGATCCTCCTTCAAAACGAAATCCTATATAATAGTTGATAACAAAACATCCCAGAAAGGACACAGTCCATGATAACTTATTATATTCCCACGA
Source organism: Thereuonema tuberculata (assembly GCA_023159025.1). NCBI lineage: Eukaryota > Metazoa > Arthropoda > Chilopoda > Scutigeromorpha > Scutigeridae > Thereuonema > Thereuonema tuberculata. The sequence continues at coordinate 6,380 of JAFIDM010049128.1, forward strand.
GTTCTCAAGTTTGACAAGTTTTAATGCAAGATTCATTTAGAAATCGAACTGTCTGTTAGCCACTGCAGACCAATAAAAACAGCAGCTGCTGTCTAGCTTTTTTTTTTTTTTTTTGTTAGCCAAAATAAAACTACCTTTTACTAAGTATACGAGTCTATGTAGTACTAACATAGTCAATATATAAAGCCCCGCGAACACCATGCAATTTTTCAGCAATTTAGTCGTCCGATTTTGACGTCACGAGCAGTTTTGAACCCGTTTATTGATTATATCAGCTCGTGACGTCAAAATCGGACGACTAAATTGTTGAAAAATTGCATGGTGTTCGCGGGGCTTAAGATAAACATGAAGAGATCTACTTATTGAAGATAGTTAAAGGGCTTTTATCTTAAAAGAATTTAAGGTTCATTTTTTTTAAACCTTAAATTTCAAAATCTGTACAAGTCTTTTTTTCCATTCAAGAAACTATGCATGTGAACTTTCTAAAACTTTAAGAATAAAATGGTTTGAAAAAATAAAAATTGAAGAGGCTGATGTATTTTGTATCGTTAATCTTTGTATCATGAAAAGCCTGAAGAGTTTTCTTTCTTTCTATATTAAGATATCAAAAACATAAGTTCTATATTAAAAAAAAAACCTAAATGTAAATCAAATGTTTTGAATTTTCCATATTGAAAAAAAAAATGATATTAACATAAAAATGTTAATGACATACGACGAACTTTTATAATATATATTTGCATATATAATTTATTCTGGAGGATCCTTCCTCTATATTTAGCATTAAAAAATAAAATAAAATACAAAACAAAGAAAGACGAAAAATTGGTCTAGCATCAAATTCAACTCTGGGGTTATAGGTCACGATGGCGTTCTTTTTAACGGCTTTCTGTCTGAAATAAACAATACATCATTCAATACACAAAAATAAACTATCTACAAAGATTAGTTTATATACATCAAGACTTCCTCCACAGACTTAGATCCGAAGCGGTTCCAATATCAATAACTTTTTATCTTTCTGAGGTTGTGTGTGTTTACATGTGTGTGTTTAATACCGCTGCCATTATCTGCTGATGGAATTGTCAAAAACTTGAAGACAGGTGATATCAGAACGACTGTTATCTGGACATCTACGGATAGCACCTGCGACTCTGTTTATAGAATCGCGCCTTCCAGTCAGATAAGGAAATCGACACTTAACCTACGATTATATTTTCCTGAGACTCAACTATAAAGGTTATAATGCTCGAGAAGTGTTCATATTTCTTCTCAAGTAAGATAATGCTGTTGCTTTCCCGAAAAAGAGAATTCCTGACACGTAAAACAAACATGATAACTATGATGCTGCCGAAGCTATGTAATTACTTCACTTTTGCTATTTGTATCTAAATTACAGGCGTTGACGAGGGGAAATTGGAAGGGATTGTAATTCCCACCCACTGCATCCGAAAAAGGAAGAAACCTAGTATTACGGATTTTTGTTTCTCCAATTTTGATTAAAGGCGAAAACCATAATAACTTTCACCCGCCATTCAAATACACGGCTACGATTCATTCAAACATTCTCAGCTGTGGTTTATATCTGCTCATATTTTGGATATATATAGAAATATATTTCTCTCAGTTTTTTTTTTATCTGCTTCCATCATTCTGTAACATTTCAAATTTTTATTTTGAAATACTTTTTAGAGATACGATTATGTTGTATTCGTGTTTCCCTTTTGAGGGCTGTGGATACAGATAAGGCACTTCGTTTTATTTTATATTCCTGGCTTCCTCATCTGGTTTAATAAGTAAACAAAAGCTACTCAATCGTATTCCATAAAAGTAATGTGTACAATATGCAGATCATCATTAACACAAGGATAACAGTCGATACTAAATAACCGATACTATACTTACACGACGCTTGAGTTTGTTGTGTTCCATTTTTCTTCAAATAATCAGAACACTCGGAAACTACAGGGTTTCATTTCCTTTTTATCTTAAGGAGAAATTATTTAAGAATGGATATTATTTGAACACAAAGAGAAATAACTTCAAAACAAAAACTGAAAATATTTCACCAAGATTTAGGAGAAAAGTTATCGTATTTAGCTGAAATAATAACAATAAAAAAAATAGCATCACTAATAAAAATATTATTTCAAGGCAAAGCATCAGTGCAGGATCCACACAAGCTGCAATCAGATTTCCTTGTGAAACCTATGCGTTTTCATAAACATACTTCTTGATTACATATTTGAAAGAAAAAAAGTAACAAGTTTGCATTTTAAACCATTTGGATTAAATTAAATATATTTTACAAACAAAATTTAATCCATAAGTAAGATATGCTGTATGTGCTACATACCTATTTCACAATTAATTGACATGTTTCGTTCAGATGATGTTCATATTCAGAGATTATGAACTAAGTATGTAGCATTCCTGTGGACTATATCAAGTATTCTATAAATGTAATTTATTTTATCTCCATTCAATTGTTTTATATTATATTGTTAAAAATCTGCAAAAAAAGACTTGATCTGTCGTAGAAGAAACTTGAAGAAAATACCATGAATGGATCAATGGTTATGGGCCCTCTTTCAGTCCCACTGAAATTGAATCAAAAATGCAATAAAAACATTTTGACATTAACTACACAGGTCAATTTCAAAGTAAGATTGGTAAAGTCAAGGTTATGTGGGTGATACAATTGGCAAACAGTCTTAACATTTACAATAACTTCAGAAGTCGCAAATCCTGTCTGCAGCTGCATACTAATTATCATTTTATTTCTTGAAACTAGAAATTCAAAGTACCGAAGATTTCGTTGTTTGCATAAAACCGTGGGATAAAGATATAGTAATGGCTTCGTCTCTCTAACGGGGTGACCGTTATATTTGTATTTGGTAAATATCACAATATTATCTATACATTCAAACAAACGTACTCTATCGCGATCACTGCAAAAGAAAGTGGTTTGTGAATGGCGCAATATATTGAAAACAAATCAATCAGTTTTTCCCATGGATAAAAAAAAGACATAGATAACAACACTAACCATTGCGGCTACACTCAAAAAGGGAAACTTTCAACTTGATTTCTGAGTATTCGAATGATAAAAGAAAAACAACATGTTTAAATAAAAAAAAGAAATAAAAATCGTTGCTCAGATAAAAAGTGAACGAAGGATGTCCGTAAACATAACAAAAGATACGATAACTTGCGGTAAATTAAGAATCTACTTATCGTAAGTGTTAAGAGAAGATGGTGGAAAAAAAAATTGATTTCCTATATTTAAAGATGAAAACATTACATAGATTATAATACGTTTTATAATTGATGTTAAAACTTTACTTCAGTTTATAAATCCAGAAAACCAAGTAAAATATATGAATGAAGATTAACGTGTGTAAAATACTTGGGTATGATTAAAAAAGGCCTGATACACAAACTATTTTAAAAAAGATTAAACATTAAAAACACAACCAAGTTTCGACAGGACACGCCTGTCATTTGCAAGTATCAATGGCTGTGTTTTCCAAAGTAAAATACATGTAGTGTAATTACCTTAGATATACTACGTTAATGAATACTACTTCTAGTTAACAAAAAATTACAAACTTGGCGAATTTGCTAAGTGTACAGTAGTTGTGTAACGCATTTCTCTACTATCTCATGATTTTTTTATTAAAATAGAAATATATCCGTAATAGGTTACAGCCGTCAATTTATTTTAGTTTAAAACAAACAAATCTATTATTTATTATTAAGGCCCGGATTTCTATGACCGAAATATCCTATCTTATACATACATACATAAAAATCCAAAACCTATGACAAAGAAACCAATTAGCATTCAAGCAAGTTACCCACATATCTAAAAAAGAAATATTTATTTATTTACTTTATTTTATTTTTTTTATTTGCTAGATAGATAAATAAATAAATAAATAAAGACTCGCGCCCTCCGTTTGAGAACAATGCTATAATAGAACTTTCTAATACTCTTAACGAAAAATATCCTAAAGTTGCTCTTGTTTAGCAAAATATGCTCTAAGATTCAAAAGCATTTGTATAAATTATGTACTGATGTGCATACACATACACAAACTTATTATTCAACATGTTTGTGTAATAAACATCTAGTTAAAAGAAAAGTCATCTAAATTCTGACCTCAATTTCTTCAAAATAGAGCAATTATTATTACTTTTTTTGATCCAGAGGTTGTAGTAAATATGTGACTATTTGTAAATCCCTTTAATTTTGTAACGATAAAAAGCATTGTCTGCCATAATTAAAATTTAATCAGTTTTTTTTTTTTCCATCTCTCATTTATCTTCAGTGTATCTATTTGAATTTTCAAATAGTAAAAATAAATAAATAAATAAATAAATAAAACTTCTACAATTTCTTTTCAATTTAAAACAAATGTTCGAATTAATTAAACATATTTATTTTAAGTCATTACAGAGATCCTTGATCAGGCAAGGCTACCCAAACTAATGAGGATGAAATGCAGGTGAAGTTTTAGTTACGACAGTATTTCCTAATGTATAAAACATTAAACTTCAAGAAATTCATTCAAAATTTTCACTCGAAATGAGCTTAGTTCCTTTTAGTCTGAATTACGCGGCTTCGAAGAACATAGGTTACCACAAATATCGACAAAAGGGAAACTCTAATTTATTTGTTATACAAAAATGTCTATTTTGTTTATTATATTTAGTCTATTTATCACACGAAGATACCTATTATTCAAAATCCCTATTATCTTTAATTTCATTAATTAACAATAAGTTCGGAAGAACTTAAAGTACTTAAAAGTCCCTAAAATATTTAGTAAAATGACTTAATATTCCTTGTTTCAGACTAATTTTTTTTCTTATGCTAATTTCCCGATAAAGATCCATTTGGAAAAGATTTCAAATATAAAAGTTAGAGCCTCTCTATTCCTCGATTATGCATACCAATTTTCAAGAAGATGTATCCAGTGGTTCAAAAATTATTAGATTGGGGGTGGGGGGTAAGACATTTACACGTTCCTACTGATAAGTAGGCTAAAATAAAAATCTCTAATTAAACTTTATGTTTGCTCAATCCCAAATTTGTCATTGAACTTTGGAACGACATTAGTATGTGTGGTTACACGACGCGACGCTGTAGCTGCTATCATACATTTATTTGTTTCTTTCAAAATAGCGAAATTACATAATGCAATGTTATGAAGGGTTAACCCTCACCCTACCAAAAATCAATATGGTATCATCTTTGCCGTCTCCACAACTAAATAGGCTACGCTGTAATATAACAATGATGTGACAAGCTCTGTCAGCCAATCAGTCAGATGGGCTACACAATATTAACATTAAACTTTTCTTGAAGTTTCGACTCGGAAATAAAAATAAGAACTTTGAAATTTGCCAGAATGAATAACCTTGTCTTGTGGCTAAATACAGGAAATAAGTATTTTTAATGAATTCTTGTTGTATTTTAAAAACTGTAAAGAAAAGAAAAGGCAGATTAACAGGGTTCTTGAGTTAGTTTTCTGTATGTGCATTTGTTTATAAAAATCAAAAAATAAAAATAGAAAAGCATTTATTATATTAATCAGTCTGTTGATTCATTCGTAAGAAACAACTCGGCTCCAACTTCTTAAAATTTCGCTGGATGCAGTAGCTCTATTGCCACGGTACGTTCTGAATAGTACAACAGTTTTAAAGGTAAACAAAGGTTAAAACTTGAATAAACTAAATTCAAAATAATTTCATAAATCTCTTACAACATTTTGGTATTTCATTCATAGTGAATGAAAAGGTACAGAAATCAAGTTGTAACTTGCAAGAAAAACAAATTATTGCTTTAGCTAATTAGAATAAGATTTTAATCAATGAAACAAACAATAAAATTACAAGAACATAGATAAAGCAGAGAATTAAAGATTAACTATTGTAGCGTGTGGTACGCCGCAATCAAGGATATGATACTAAGTGTATGGTATTAATATTATATCACTATTCAACATCTTTTTTATGTTTTGTTTGTTTGATGATAATTAAGAAATTGACCATTAATAAATAAACAAATAAGTAAATAAATAAATAAATAAATAAATAAATAAATAAATAAATAAATAAATAAATAAACGAATAACAGTATTTCTTTTTTTAAAAAAAAAACCTTCTTGTTCACGATTAAATAAGCAATAATAACAATAACAACAATTATACTAACTGAAATAAAAAATAAAAGATTTAAATCAAATAAAAAGTATTTTTTTTTAATAAGGATCCACGCGGAAAAAATTAAATGTAAAAAAAAAAAAAAAAAAGCGTAATCTATTTCTTTTGGATAAGAAATGTCTGTCCACCCTTTTTATGAAGGAAAATTCAATCGTGTCTTGCATTAAAGTTTCAAGGAGATCCCTCTAGTGGTTCAAATGTTTATTGATTTGATGAGCTCCACTTCAGGGAGAAAATAAGACTCAACGATTATTTTAACAAATTGTAAAGTAACGTATTAACATAAATGATAATGTATTAAGATAAACTTTTAACAAATAAATAATAATAAGTTAATATTTTAATGAAATCCATTGAACAATATGAATGTAAGTTGTTCTTCTTGAAGAATTATTGAAAGTCTTAAAGGGATTAATAAAGGGTTGTAACTTCTAAGATTCTTAAGTGTTTCTTAGGCTCTCGTTCTTCTCAAAACAGTTATAATCAAACTTAACTTTTCCTGCTGATATTATAAACTGTATCTTAGTAGTTTAGATCATATTTATCTATAATAAATCATTTTTGGATTAACGTAAAATGATGTAACATAAACTTTCGTATATTTTTGAATAAATAACTTAAATGAAATATTTCTGACAATTCAATCAAATAGAATTCACTTAATTATTTCGATCTCTTCTTTATAACATCCAAACAAATAAAAACAAAAAAACCCGCAGATATCTCTGCGCAAAAGCCTTGTTTCATTTTAATGTAAAAGGGATGGGGGTGGGGGTAAGCTAACTTTTTTAATTTGTCATTTACGTAAGAAAAAAGAAAAGAAACTTGATGGGAATTATTCCCACTTTCATGACTTGAAATGCAAACATGAAAATCAATTGACAAATGTAAATAGTAAGATGCCTTTTGTGACCTTGTGCTAATTTTACTACAAGGATCCATTCGGAAATAAGTTCACGTATAAAAATTGCCCCTAGTATCTCGAATAGGCATACTAACTTCAAGAAGATTCCTCCAACAGTTCAAATGTTAATGTACTGTTAATATTAATATTGATTAATCTGGCTTATTCGATGAGCCTCATTTTCATGTTGGAGAGAAGGGTAAATACGTCTGGTACTTTACAAACCATACACAGCTTCTTTCCATACCCAGTTTTATAAAACTAAAAATCTTTGCTATTAAAATAATACAGATTCTAGATTTTCATAGTCATTTTTCATTTTTTTCTAATCCTTCCGGTCTACGTGATGAAGCTTGATATTGACGGATGAAAGAGAAAAAGACGAAAGGTGAAAAATCACCTTATTATCTTTGATCCTGTGTTTATATTTCATCTTCTCTTATCATATCTTATTCTTTTCAGTTCTAGTTTAAAGAAAAAAATGAGAATATGCCTCGAGGGAATGAAAGGTCGGTTAGAAAAAGGAGAAGAGGAGAGAAGATGGGGGGGGATAAAAGAAAAAAAAAGGGCCTCTATCAAAAAAGATGAATTGCCCTCACCTATGCACACACGCGCTAGCCCTCTACTAACAGCCACTGAACAATACAAACACGTAATGGTGGTGGCTTTATCTTCCCCTCCGTCTCTCTTGTTTTCGGCATCGGGTCTTGTGTTTACCAAGTACGGGTGTCGCTACAAGGCGATATCGGACCTCATTATCTAGCCGCAACGAAGTCCGTTTTCCTACACACTCAACTGCCATCTTTACTTGGGGATCTGCTTTGAGTGAGTTATCTTAGTTTATACAGTTCTTCTCACGACTTCAAAACGCGATACCCCAACGTTTTCTCTTCTCAATTTCTTTTTTTTCCTGTTGCGGGTTTTCGATTCGAATAAAGAAAACGATAAGCAGTTCACTTTCGATTTCAGTTTTTATTTGTTTATTTCTTTACTTTCCAACGACGCTGAGGATTTTGAAACTTTTTTTTTTTTTTTTTTTTTTTTATTTTTTTTTTTAAATTCTCGAGTATGTTTTCTTTATCGACTTCGATATTATCAAAAAAAAAAAATATATTTTATTTTCAATGATGTGGATAGGAAATTGATAAGAAGTATTTTGAAAAAAAAAATAAACAAACAAGAACAACTTTCAGGAATTTAAAGCCTACTTTCCTATGCGAAAACGACGGAAACAAAAAATTCATTTTTCAAATCATTATATCCAGTAAAATAGTACAGATTTTTCCATTTTCTGAAAAAAGTTAATGAAATTCCCATTGTTTACTAAGAATTGTCTAAAGTGGATTAAATTTAAAGACATAAACAATAATTAATGGAATATATAAAAAGATTAATATCCACTATATAAGACATCCATAAAACATCTCTTGTTTAATTGCAATGCTTTTCTGTGAACATTTTTTTAGTCACGTTTTCGAGCTAATTTTTCATGAGGACCCACTAGGACAGTGTTTCCCAACCTTTTTTATGCTATGCCCCACCTAAGCCTTTCTAAAATTCTTACGTATCCTATTACTTTACTTATTGCCCCCCACCCCCAATAATAATAATGTTATCATCAAAACACTATTACCATGAAGTGCATATATTTGTTACTTACTTTAATATAATTTATATATATAATTATATATAATTTTCGTAATTTAAATAAATAAGAAACAGTATAAATATAACAGTTCTTAAACAGCAAATCAGTTTTATATATCGTTACGGTTAAAATATAGCATAGTTATTATTATATATAAGAAAAATAGATATATAATGTCTATTTTATATCATCAAATCCTCTATGTTATAAACAAGAAACGAAATCTATGCATTTGAAAATGGAAAAACGACACTGACCCTTCAAATAGGTTCATAGAATTTTCGAATTGCCCCCATAACAATCATATTGGAAACACTGCACTAAGAGCTCAGAAGTAAAAGTTAAGTCACTGTATAGTCATTTAATATGTCTACAAATTTCAAGAAGATCCATCTTACGGTTTAAAAGTTATTAGAAAAAAGGGTCGGGGAGACACGGGTACACAACACAACACACACACACACACACACAGATACACGTAGATTAACTGATTTGATGAGAGAGAAATAGGTTAAAAATAAAATAAAGAAAGTTTCAACCTGAAGTTCGAATTAAATAAGTAGCCTATACAATACGTAAAAGTAATGTATATGTATATATATATTAAAATGCAATGTGTGTAATAAGCTTACTGCAATTCCTATTAAAACAAGGTATGGAATAAATTAAGATTCAAGATTAAATACAGTTAAGGTTATCAATGATGAATTAATGCAAACTGACAATACGTTACTCCTTGGTTTTCAGATACTATTTTTCCTACTTCTCTAACACGAAGCAAAAAATTAAAAAATACATTAATCTCCAATTACTTAAGTACAGTAAAACCCTGATTATCCGAGTTTCCGCTTTAACCGAGCTATCAAATATTTCTAGGATTTTTTTTTTAATTTTAATTTTTAATTTCATTTTTAAACTACCGAAAAAAATTCTGAACTTGATCTCACAAACACTCAGGAAAACGAAAGAGAATTCACGAACTTGATCTCACAAACACTCAGGAAAACGAAAGAGAATTCACGAACTTGATCTCACAAACACTCAGGAAAACGAAAGAGAATTCACAGAATATTGGTCGCAATTAATCTTCGTTCATCTAGTCATATGAAAAGTAACGTAAAACAAAAAACAATTAAGGGCTTTTTTAAGTAAAGGAAATCTGTATAACTTTTGTATTTGTTAAAATATACATTTAAACCTAATGATTTATTTTATTTACAATTTCCGCTTTAACCGAGTTTTTCGGTTATCCGAGTTAGTCTTGGTCCACATTACAACTCGGATAATTGGGACTGTACTATAGAATTATAGAATTGTAGAACTGTTTCTACAATACAAAGTTAAGTATTATTTATGATTTTAGAGGTAGATGGTTTCTAAATATAAAACCATGACCATTTCAACACCTGCAAATGGCGCTCCTCTAGCGAGAGAATCGAGATTCAGTTAAAGTAATCAGTAATATGCATATCATTATCGGCCGGTTTCCCCAAATAGTCATAGGCTACATCCTGAATTAAATCCAACTGAAACCAATTAAGTTGAGAAGTGAGCTAATATAAATACTAAGGATAAATAAGGAAGCAGTGAGAAATGTTATTTAGCTTACCTTAGATGTCCAAGATAATATTTCAATGTGCAAAGAGGAAATTCAAAATAAAATGTGAATCGAAAAGCAGTTAACAAAAATCAAGTACTGTATGCTTACGTGAAAAACGTGAAGATGAGAGTGGCATTGTATTGTTGTGCAATGCGGACGCATGCTACAACAATGACAATGGAAATAGCGAGGTTACAGTCAAGATGTAAACAAAGGATTTCGGTAACCAACAGGCTTGGAGACGAGACAAAAAATAGACGAGAAATGTCTGAAGCTAAAAAGTAAAGTTACCATATGTTACAGGCCATATAAAGCTAACCATATGGATTCATAAGCGAGCTGAATAAACTGCGTGAAGACAACGCATTAAGCGCGGAAAGCAGGTGAATATCCAGAATAGGTGTACTCACGATCGTGATCTGTAAGTTTGGAAGAGTTCCATTAACGGCTGATGTACAAGTTTATCCCAATTCCTTAGTATATTCCGAGATGTTCGAAGCAGTAAGAGTAAAGGTAATATTGCTTTCATACACTCTTCACAGCAGCAGAGTTATCACGGAACTGAATGGACAATATTCGTGAGCATAAGAAAATAGTGTTAGGCATATTTCTTCAGTGGCGAAGAAGGACTGTAAAGTTCAATATCCGAATTAATTGTAAATAAGAAGAATATATATTACACTTTATTTATTATCCAATAAGACTCGTCTAATATTTTATTTCGTACTAAATTCTTATTCTTGACACAAAATATAAGTTTCTTATTTCCGCTCTGGGAAAGTTTAAGTCCTAAATAAGAAGTTCAAAGATATGGGCATTAGTTAAGTTACATAAACATTGAGTAGAATTACAAACGGTCACTCTCCTTCAAATACTATTTGCAAAAACGGCAAATAGAGTGACTTTGCTTTTAAATATAGTAATGGTTATTCATTTTAGTCAATTGGTACAAATTTATGTAATTCATAATGAAATATATCTTTTTCCATTAGCATCAGTAATCAAACAAAAGAAACATGCACGGTAAACCATAACATATCTTAGAAAAGTTTTAATTTATTATTCTAAAAGCAGCCACCAGGTGGAGATATATTCTATAGTAGCAACATTAATGGCTGAAATTGAAGTTATGGACGTTCACCTGATCTCTATGAAATTTGGAATTGGTCACCAAAAATTTACCGATCTCGCAAATATCAATTACCGTGAAGATTCAATAGTAAATCTGGATTTCCGTTTCACGTTTACGAACGGAAAGACAGAGAGACCGTCGACAATAAGCGATTCCATAACTAGCGATTAGCCATAACTAATGATAACATCTTTTTTTATAGATCCAAAGCACGGTGGGAAAAATGTTTACATGTCATAGCCTTTTTGACTATATTGTTTGTATATCTAGTCTAAATATATTTTGAATTACGAGAACAAATTAATAGTTATAATAAACGAAAAATCCAAAACTACAAGCTTGCAAAACTCAGATAAATTAGATTTTTATTGCAAAGCCGATTCTTGCGCAAGATTTCCAATATACCTTAACAGTCTTCGCATCTAATTTCTTCTTTTAAATATAGATTCAATGAAAATCGATGTGTTGGTGGTTGAACTTATTTTGTAATCTGATGTTGTGGGCGTTTTTTATTAAGTGAAAGCACCGATGACTAAATCAATCTAAAATTAAGAGAATCAATTTTGACCTTGATTAGAAAAGGCAAAAAAGAGAAATTACTTTTCATGTTTAGACAAGAAAGTACTATGTAAAATTAAAATGAATTCGTCCCTTTCTTGATTAAGAGTAGTGTCTTTCAGTTCAAACCCCTAGTTAGGCTGGATGAGATAAAAATCCTTACATTACGTTATCGACAATAGTCATAAGAATTTTTTTTTTTTAATTAGAGTTTAAATTTAAAAAAATACGCGCACTATTTGTGTCCCTGTCCTATCTTTTGAGACAGAACTTCTTTAAATTTGGCATGCATGTTTACGGATAAGAGATGATTCAAGTTTTGCTTTTTTTTTTTTTTCTTCAGTGGGAAATCTCTTTTCAATAGAAAAGAATTAAAGGCGAAATAATTAATTCTCAGTGACGGAAACAATTAATGCTCTATTTATTCTATTGAATCTATTTTAAAATTTGAGCTTGGTTTTTTTTTTTTTTTCTGGATGAGAGGCACCCTACCACTTTAATCCCGAAAAGGATAATCATTAAAAAAAAAAAAAAAAAAATGTGATTTAAATAATTTGCTCGTCGACCTCCACTCGACCCTATATTGAGAATCTTGCTCTAAATCTTGAGATGAATGTTAAGATGAAGTAGTTCATAAATAAAGAAAAAAAAATACTCATTTTGAAAAGTGAAATGTAGTACAGTTTGTTTTGATGTAAACATTTTAGAATCCATTTTTAAGCAGTTCATTTGCCAGTGAAACATTCTTCCTTGTTTCCTATAGTTCATACAAAAACCGCTTTATTTGCCTCATTAACCACAGGCTTCGCTAAATATTAGTTCACCTTTAGGTGTGGAAACCGCAGTTGACAGACTTTGACAACTAGAAACCAAATTCTTTCGTGTAAATAATGTTTGCGGCAGCGTCCACAAACAAAAGCCGAAAAATAAGCTTATTTTCGGTGGTGGTAACATTCTTTTGATGGGAGTTATGGAATTCCAAAAACAAACAGAAGACAACGACTCCTTTTGTAGCCAAAACAAAGTGAAACCTATTATAACTTAAAACCTCTACCAGTAATTTACACACGATTAATTGAAAAACTCTAACAGACACCAATAAATAAAAAAGTGTTGGTAAAAACAAACAAGCAAAAAATACAAAAATAAAATAAAAAATAAACCATGCTATACATTAATTTTTTCCAATTATTAGTTGAAACTACTTCCTCAGAAACCATTACTTTGATTTCGTTGTGATAGTTTTAGAAACATTTTTTAAAAATGTACATTTTTGTCTCTTTATATTTAAAAATAATTTATTGGTAACTTTAGAAAAATATAAATATTATATATCATTTTTATTTTATTCTTGCAACTTAATCCTTATTGTTTATTTGTAAAACTGTAGGTAATTGCTTAAATTTAAGTCATCTGAGTTATTTAAAAAAAGCCTAGGTTTTATTAATTTTTTATGCATATATTTATTGTTATCACAGTTATCATATTGTTCTAACAATATCACATGATATTGTTTTAAAAATGTTTTTGTAATTATTTATGAAGACATTAATTATTTCTTGTTGTATTTAATTTAACGTTAATTATAAATTTGTAATAATATATAACTCTTTCAAAACTGAAAAGATATTGGTACTTAATTAACTGTTTATTTTCAATTTGTAGCTTTTGAAAAATTCCCATTCCTAACATTATTTACTAACTTATATTACCAACAATTTTTATCTTTTTTGTTAATATCTTTCTGATCAATATTTCATTAATAATCAAATGTAATTAATAATTGAATTGTATCAATATGTACTCAACTGTAGCACCTGTTGATAAGGAAGCTACGTTAATGCTTCATAGACGACTACGTTAGAATTTAATTGAATAAAGTGAATGAATGAACGAATCTTAAAATTTTTCATGTTAAAAGATCTTACGAAGCATTCGGCAACAGTTTGTTTGATTAATCGCAAGCTGAAATTTGTAGGCTGTATTCGTGGCGCAAAAGCGACATAGGATAAAATGCCCTAGGAACAAGGTATCAAATTGAGAGAACAAATCATTGAAAGAAAAAGAATCATAGATAGAAGAATGAAGGAAACATTCAAGCTCTTGCCGGGATTCGAACACACGCTCGAAAGTATCAGCAACATGACAGGCGACCGCCTTGACCAATCGTTTGTATCGGAACGGCTTAAGTAACAGGACAATTATATTTGAGCACCAATTATCGAATAATTACAATGGAAATCCTTCGTATAAATAACGGAATTTTATTCCGCAAATTCGTTAACTTATACCAAAATAAACTGGGATGATCTAATGGACTCTCCAAAACTTTCTTGAAAATTCTTATTGCTTCGTTTAAGTTTTGAATTTATTGTTAGGTAATTGGTAATTAAGCCTTTCTTCTGTTATACCCTAATAATAAATTTTATAAGTTGCTGTTAATGATAAAGGGAGCCTTTGAGTCATGCCGAGACTTTGGGACAGTTGTTTCGAACTTATTAAGTTCTCATTAGCCAGCGTACAAAGCCTCAAAGCAGTGCGCTGGTAAAACAAAACAATCGTAGAAAATTGACCCTCACATATTAAGAAAAAGAAAACAAAGAGTATCAAAATGTGAAAACTACTGTAAATCCTCGGGCAGTTGAACACTCACCGCAAGAGGATTTTGATCAGAACGAAAAACAAGGAAAAAAATACAGAAAGAAAAAAAAAAATAAACAAGAAATAATTAGGTCACAGAAAACGGACTAAATTTCTGTTAAAGAGAATCATTAAGACAAGATGAAACTCTAGGACAGTTTTTTGGAACTTATTAGGCTCTCTTCAGCCTAGGGCTATACAGCGTATAAATTCATTATTATGAAAATTATATTAGGTGAAAAAAACATATCGAATGTGTTAAAATATTTTTATCGGGATACAGAATAAGCAGTTTGTGAGCTGGGATTGGTAGGCAGTTTCAGCAAATTAATGTGATTGTATGAAAATTATTTATTCCAAAATATGAAGAGGGAATTATTATTAAGATTTCAACTTACTAAGATAAATAATTTTTGAGTTTTGTTCAAATTGCTTTATCATGCTTTTTAAGCTTTATAATGTTTATTATGGAGTTTACAAACTTCAAACTCCAACCTGCTATCTTTTGGTAACTACATAAAAAGAAGAAGCTTAAACTTACCAATATAGCAGTCTAAGGCGATCTTGAGGGTCTGCGAAATGACTACTAGTACAGTCGATTCATTTTCTCGTTCGTCCAGAAGTCAAGAAATGCCAGAACGTCCCCGCTACACTTTGCTGGAATTCTCCCCTTATTAATGTCTAAATATCTTTTTCAATCTGGTTCCATAAACGTAGGAAATTATCTAATTTCCTCTCACAATTGGCTGAATTAGTGGTGCAAATGGTCTTACAAAGAATCTTTCGAATATTTTGGTTAGGATTAGTCTTGCTGTAGAGAAACGAGTAGAGAATGTGTATACAAATGCCTTCTCGATCCTTACGGTGACCCTCGACGCTTCGTTGTCAATGGAGTTCGAAATAAGTTTGTAGGCAGTAGGATTAAATCACGTTAGTAGGAACAGTATTAAATCACGAATTAAATCACGTTGCTTAGAAATGCGTGGGAGCAGAATTTCTCAGTAAAGTAATGCTGACTTCGAGACTCAGCTAATGAAATCAACCCACAATTTTTCATTTCATGAATTTTTTTTTTTCTTACTTAGTGAAACCGATTTAGCTCCAGAAAGATTAATATATTCGCTTGGGTCTCAGTCAAGGCGGCCATTTTTGCTCCATTTTTCCACTGTGGAGTAAAACATAAGGAGATTTAACATTTGCCACTTTTACGAATAAAAGAATAAATGCTATCTATGAGATAGACATCATTCCTCTAATATTTACGTCATTCCTACAAATTACATCAACGTAATGTTTTGTAGCTGATTATTTTTTGACCCAACCTCTCTCATGAAAATCATTAAATTTCATGATTAAAATTTTCCTCCAGATATTGTTATATTCTGAAATATTACATATTCAGTTTACTACACAATGTTTCCACTGTAATTCATTTGAAATTTCAGTGCTATTTGCTTTAAGATTAGTCATCACACTGGTATATAAAAGAAAAAAAAAAGGTAGATAGAGATTACTGCGATCACGAGCCCATCAGGATAAAATAAGACAGTTCGACGCTCGCTCGCTTTTATCGTCGGGAAAGAAATACGATTCCTATTTAATAGAAAGTTGGTGAACCCTGAGACTCTGCAAGATAAAAAATCATTAAAGAAATATCTCTCATCGCAGGAAATAGAATTCAGCTCTTTCAGCCCATAAGGAAGTAAGGAAGTTTTGTTGCTATTAAACAATCTTGTTACAATTTACTTAAGATATAGGGAATTTCTCTCTCTCTTATATCGTACATATCCAGGTTAAGTACATATCGCCAGGTTAAGTAATGCTTCTAAAACTTGTATATACTAGAAAAAAATCAGGACTTCCGACCGTTGGAGTTACTGCCCCCAATTTCAACCTGCTTCATAGCCCAGGTTCTGTTGGAGCCTAGACCACGCTGAAAAAGCAAAAAAGGCATGAGAACAAAACGGATTTATTTTGGAGTGGCCCTTGGGTTCACCCAAATCTCTTATCAGATAAGGATAAGCTTTCGGAGTCAAAGAGGTGATTTGAGTATTGAAGAACAATGTAATTACGGAGCTTGAAATGTCGTTCTACAATGTTTTTAGATGCCACTGAGCCTTAACACTAAGGCTATTATAATAATTATTTACTGTAGTTTTCACCAAATGTCAACAATTAGATAACTATTCGAATTCGCAGATTATTTCTCAATCCTGTAATCTTATACTAATACATAAAGCTGAAGAGTTTGTTTGTTTGAACGCGCTAATCTCAGGAACTACCAGTCCGATTTGAAAAATTCTTTTTGCATTAGATAACCCGTTTATTGAAGAAGATTATAGACTATATCACATCACGCTACGACCAATAGGAGCGGAGCAGTAAACATAAACGTCAACCAACAGGTGCGGCGGCGGCGATGGGGCAGCTTGGCTGCACGACGAGAACCGAACATTACCGAGAAAGGCCGAATTTAACGCGGGTGACACCGCGGGGCACAGCTCGTGAATTAATAAACGACAAAAAAAAGTTTTAAAAGGAAAATTGGGCATTAATTTTTTTAATGGGAATTTATATTCTAGATTAATTAAAACAACCTGTAATGTAATCAAAGCATGCGCAAATCTTAAAATGAATTATAAAATGGCAATAGATACATTGTTGTACAAAAAACGAAACTAATTGTTGCGATCACTAAGAGCTAACTATTTTCCTTCTAAAGATCTTTATTTTATTTTATTTATTATCTTTTTCTATTTTTTTAATTTTTATCATCTTCAGGCATAGATATCTCAATAGAGATTCACAGGCAGAAGAGAATAGTCTAATTCAAAACACAGATCATCTCCATCGTTAAATATGCATATCAAGTTTTAGGAAGATCCACTCACTAATTACATTATTAGGAGAGGGGTAGGAAATACACACAGACATGGTAAAATTACAGCCTAGGAATATAAAGAAAAAAAAATTCTCACGTAATATTTCACTTTTTAAATTTTTCACTGAACTAAGAAAAACAGTTTTATTCATAAGTAAAATATTATTACAGAAAGGAAAACAAGAACAGCATCTGAATAAAATAAAACTGTCTTTCTGATTCCATAAGATCTTGCCTTTCTGATTCTTTTATCGGGGAAGGCGGGATTGGGCTGATGAGTCCGCTGAAGGACGAAACGGACGTTCCCAAATCCTTCCCATAATCGAATCAGAAAGGCAATTTTATTTTATTCAGGTGCTGTTCTTGTTTTTCTTTCTTTAACCATTTCTCACAGCACGTTAATTTTCTCTATCATTTTTGTAAAATATTATTCTTTATTATAATGTATAAATGTATTATTAAATTTTAAAAAAATATGTAGCTAAAAATCAATGAAAAAAAATCGACAATTTCTATTAAATATTCTAATATCGTTTCTTTCTTCCAAATCCTCCACTAACCTGATGGTCTCTCCAAGCAAATCTATTTACTAATCCCTGGATTTCTTTGATAAAGACTCCATTAACTTCAATTCAGCGTCAGATAAAAGGATGATTAGTTCTAATTCTTCCTTTTATTGGAAGAAAATTACTGGTGGAGACCAAACATTTCATTTTATCACACCTACGATTGATTTCACTTCGTCCTGATTTCAATGCCAACGCTCGAGAATCCTCCCTCTCCCCATTTCCACCGAATTCTTACGGAAATACACGAAATAAACAAGATATTCAGTAAGGAAATACAAAAGTTTCGTGGAATTTCTGTAATAAAAATTCTGTCAAAGCGGTTGCCAAAGTTTTTTCTAGAAAATTCTTGGAGAAGGTGATGTGCTTAAGACAAGAGTTAGGGGAAGCAACAAATTTCTTAAAAATTGCATCACTAGAATTATCCAGGAACTGTAGAAAGCTTTATTGATCGATATTTTACACAATAGAAAGATAAAAAATATTTGTAGAAGAATAAGACAACTTTGTAATATAATGTCACTTAATCATAAACAAAAAAAAAAAAAAAAAAAAAAAACGCTAACAAACTTTGTCTGAAGCCTGTTAATTATGCAAATGACCAAGGTTCATTTAGGTAAAGGTAAAGGTTCATTTGCATTTACAAAGACGGACAGAAATGTGAAGTTTATGAAATCATTTCTTCTTCTTCAAGAACAAATCCAATTGATCCTTGCTTCATCAGCGGCACCTAGTGGATATTTTACGTAATGTTAAAAAGACTTTTGCTTTCTTTTTTTAAATTTAGTCATGTCTACAGATCATAGTTATTCACGCAAATCTTTTTTAACTTTTTTAATTTTTTTTTTTTTTTTATAATTTTGGACTTTTTTTGTCTTAAAAATAAACAAATAAATAAATTTTGTGAGAGACATAATATCAATGTCCCTCCCTAATACTTCCTAGCGTCGCGTCGATGGGATATCCGGATTTCATAAACATTATTTTTAACAAACATTTCAAATACGTACTTCGTAATTACAGATTATAACTTAGAATCGTTGCAAATTTAGAAATAAGATTAAAATCCATAGAACATGAAATAAGATAAAAAAACCAATATCTCAATAAAAAAGATAATATCAGTCATGTAACGATATTGTAACAGTTTATACGTAAATAGTTTTAGAACTCATATATGTGTATTTATCTGTATATATCTGTAATTTATTCATTTTAATTTTTACCGTTATTTATTTTAAGTTATTCGTTTTCTATTTCCTAATTATTGCTGTTCTGTTTATTAATAAATTCTTTTCCGTTACAGCCGTTTAATGAGTTATTTAATTTAAATTCGTTACGTTTCTTGTCCAGTCATTATATATATTTTTAATTAATCTTCCAATGAAATCCAACTTTTTAAATCTTTAAAAACCCATGTTTTCTGTTTTAATTAATTAATTTAGTTCAGTTCAGAACATGACTCGTTGCTTCTTTGCTCCTACAAGACTCTCCCAGAAACACCATTACAATATTAATAGATGATAACTATTCGATAGTTAGTTGCCGAAAGCGATCGTTTTTAAGTATAAAATTTTCATAACAGATTCTTTTCAAAGAAAACAGTCTTATTTTAGACATCAAATGAAGTTAATTTTCTTAAAATCATGACATCCACATTAAGCAAGATGTTTACGTTCAAGTTTTTTTTTTTAAAAAACCCAACAAAAACAATAACAAAATTTTTTTCGATGTATTAGGAAAAAAACTGTATTTGTTTGTCACAGGCATGTTGCTGTACATTTCTATCGTATGGAGAAAATAAAAATGAGATATTAATCTTCTAAAACTCGACTAATATACCTAAGGTAGAGATTTTTCAATATAAAGTAAGATTGACTTGGTTTATTCTTATTTAAATATAAATTATTATTTAAAATTTAATATTTAAAAAAAAAAAAAACCAACAATAATGTTGACACTGAATAATCAAAATTATGTACTGTACGTTCATATACTTTAGCTGAAGTTAAAATTAGGTAGCGATAGCGATTAGTAAACCAATCACAATTCTTCGCAACGGCTTCTGATACGTAAATGAAGAAAATTATTCAAAAGTTAATACAAAAACGCCTACTTATAAATAAGTGGAGTAAAAAGTCGGTTGCGTGCAAATAAAACCCCATGCTATTTTACCCATAAGCCGTTGCGAAGCATTGTAATTGGTTTACTACTCGCTATCGCTACCTTGGAGCCCGACCGGCTAGAGACATAAACTCTACGGCTCTGAATTACTCTTGGCAAGACGTTTTCAACGACACCCTAATCAAGACTGTAGCCCTCGTGGTTGCTGAGTTGATACTTGTCCACAGACAGACAGACAAACCGGGGATATAAGGCTTCACATCAGAAGCCTAAAAATAATTTAACAATGTTAATAATATTAATGGGAAATTTCTCTACATCAATACATTTAAAATTCGTCTAATTATGCTTTTTTTGCATTTCCAATAACGAAGAGGAGATGATTTTGTTTTTGATATTATAATTTTTAATGCAAATCTCTAATAAAATTTATTTAACTATTTTTACAGATAATCTTGTGTTATTTACTTTAGATTTCTCTAGAAGAGGGCTGTGGGTCCCTGTTGACTTGGACTAAACGATTACTTTTTACTTAAGTTGGTTATATTAATTGTAATCGTATGAAAACCTACGGATTACCTAAAAGGATTTAAAACCATTGTTAGATATTGTCTATTCCAACACTGTCCTATAGAGTATTTTTCACGCGCTGATATCTCAACAAGAAATCATACAAAAAAAAAAAAATCAAATATAAAAATTAAGATTATCTTTTGTCCATAAATGGGCATATCAAGTTTCAAGAAGATGCATCCAATAGTTTGAAAGATATTAGGGATACAAAATGCATACACAGACACGTGACCTCATCTTCGTAGGATGATGGTATTTATTTTGGTTAATTATGGTTATTTTGGTTTATTTTGGTTTATTTTGGTTGTTTTGGTTATTTTGGTTTATTTTGGTTATTTTGGTTTGTTTTGGTTTATTTTGGTTATTTTGGTTATTTTGGTTATTTTGGTTTATTTTGTTTATTTTGGATATTTTGGTTATTTTGGTTTATTTTGGTTTATTTTAGTTATTTTGGTTTATTTTGGTAAGTTGAAAGTCACAAAGTTATGAAGAATTGAAATGTGAAACAAATACTGACTTTTCTCTACTGGGATTTACCATATATCCATTAAAGAAGTTTTAAATTCTAATTGATCTAAAATTGTTGGCAGTTAACGATTTTACTTCTCAATATTAATGTTATTTGACATTATCTCGCCTCAACTCCTGCGACCACAAGAGTCTGTTACCGAAGTCAACGGCATAAGGACTCGCCAAAAAAAAAATATCCTGATGTAAATAATTTTTGTTTTTTCGCTGGCTTAATACGGTAATCCTCCGTCCCACCTGTTCGTACGAAAATTGGGAAAGAATAAGATAAAGGGGGAATAAGTTATAAGAGAGGGAGGATACGGAAAGGGATGGCAAGGGCGATGGAATTGATAGAAAGAAAAAAAAGAAAAAAAGAACAAATATGGCAGATTGATTGTCATTTGCACATGGCGCATGTGCAAACAGCCTGGTCTGTTCTAACCAAATATTTTACATCTCTCTCTTATAGTGAGCTGCGCCTCTATCGGAGAACTACCTTCTGTCTCTGGCGAACATTAATTTTACCGTGCAAAGTTTGGGGCGCTAAATTCAATATTTGCTTCTCTTGAATGATGAATGGATCGGATTGGGTGCGTTCCAATAGCTCTCGCAGGGGTGGAAATGCGATAAAAATGTACAGAGCAGCGGCTTCATAAAATGCATTTCATTCTTGGCTAAGCTATATCCAAATATCCTATAACTCCTCTTTAGGTCTTTTACAGAATAAAGCCTGAAATTGGCACCGTTTCGAAATTAGTATTTTTGATAATTGGGAGCAGAATGAAGCTAAATGGGAGATTTTGGAGGACAAATAAAAGCCTTTGGTAGTTTAAAGACTAAATACGTGAAGTCTTACTATTCAAATTTAGTTTTTTTTTTGTTTGGCTGCTAGTCAATTTACGCCTATCACACTAAAACGGTGGACCGTTTTTTTTTGTAATTTTTTTCATTTTTTTACTTATGGAGCATTTTATTTACGAAGGATATAGTGCATTTTATTTTTAGCCCAACTAAAAATATGATTATCATTATTTTGTTCTTGACCTACCTTTCTTAAAGAAAACAAAAACCTTGATGTTTATACGAACATTATGCTAAAGTTGTTAGACCGATTTTTCTAATGGCTATAATTTTTATTTACGGACCATTATAAAATATACATGTACATATACTTAGATATTTTTCGAACGTTAACGTTAATGACTCTTACTTGCTAATTTATTACTCAATGGATACCCAACTTATATCTAGTTCTAGAATTACATTAGCAGAATTACATAACCAATCGCATAGTACCGGTAATCGCTATAATAGTCATTTAGTCGTAGTCGTGTAGTAATGAAAGCAGTAACGTAATTCCAAAGAGGAATGAGAAAAAAAAATTTAAATAACGTGACTAACATATTTCTATATTGCAAGAAAGGCTTTCAACATTTACTCATGGGCACGTAAAAGTTTTCAAATACAGAAATAATATCTTGTCCATAAATATGCAAGCCAAATTTCAGGAAAGATCTATCCAGAAATTGAAAATTATCAAGGCATGACACATATACACACAGACACACATGAAAAAGTCTCATTTTCTTAGTAAAAGTTAAATTTAAATTTCATGTTTGCATCAAAGTAAAAGATATTAATATTTTGTTTTATCACAATTAAATGTTCCAGTGTTAGCGTAAGATCCTTCTAAACAGGATTAGTTCATAAACAAATATCATCCAAACTGCCTTATAACAATTATAATTAAATCTTTTCTTTCAAGAAACAATGAATTTTATATAAATTTAAATACAAAAACTTTTTTCCCTCTTATTTATTTATTTATTTATTTATTTGTGATTTGCATTTTTTAAATTTTATCTTAAGTAAAAATCTTAAAAGTGGGCCCGGTAGCCGAGTGGTCAGCGCGCTTGGCTGCGGGTTGGAGGTCGCGGGTTCGATTCCCGGCCTCGGCGGAGGCGGGAATTTTTCCACGCTCCATTCTCCTCCAAACGGGTCCTAGGGTCTACCCAGCCCTCTGTAGAATGGGTACCGGGTTTCTTTCCCGGGAGTTAAAGGCGGGCGGGCGTCGGGCTGACCCCCTGGCCCCAACTTCGTCCCGTTGGTCGAGCTGCGGGAGCCTGACCTCCCGCGATCCCACAGGCCAGCCATGGCCTATCGAAGGGAGAAACTTTAACTAAAAATCTTAAAAATATTCTGAAAAATTATTTGAAAAAGTTTTGAGGTGGATTGCATGCATGATGAATTTCATAAACTTAAAAGGAGCAACGCCATTAAATATTGTATTTTAATCTAAGTTTGTTATAAAAATTAATACCAGTTGCCGCTGGTATCGCCAGGATAGATTGGTACAGGGATAAGAAACTTTCAAAATCTTTTATCCAGCTTTTATAATCACAGCAATTTTTATTTTATTATATTTGTATCCTTTAATTTTTTTATATTTTTTTTTTTTAATTTTTCTACTTCTTCTGTCATTAAATTATTACTCATTAAATTACTAGTTAAAATATCAAAAAGCTTGCATTGATGACAGAGACAACAATGGTTACCATGGTAACGAAAACGACAATACGATAGAGGCCAACCTATTCTTCGAATTAAAATTTATTTGAAAATTTCGACAAACCATTGGCACTAAACGAAAATAACTTTCAGTTAGGCTGTGTAGTTTTTTTTTGTTTGTTTTTGTTTTTTATATATTTATTAAATGATATATATTTTTTATTTACATGATATGTTAGAATAAAATTATTCCAATGAACAGTACATTAGTATTTTGCAACGAGTGTCAGAACAATGATGGCTACAGCACAATGGTAGCAATGGTGCACCAATTGCAGAGAGTATGAGGCAATTTTCGCAAAGTTAATGGCAAACAGAAAGGACCATAAAGCCGTAGACCACCCGAGTCCGGTACTGATGACAATAGTGTTATTATTAAATGTAGTTATTATTATGAATTGTAAAGATGTAATGATTTGTAATGAAGAGGAATGTCATAACCACAAATACATTACAGTATAGTTCTGTCCTTGTAGCAATCCCTCATATCAACGCATCTTTTACAACGTAATTACCAATGTCATTTCCTCGATTAGTGGAAGTTCAAAGTGCCGTAACTAGAGATTCATTCTTTCGGCAACAGGCATTTGAGGGCACACAACGGCCTCTTAGTTGTCTACTCTTTCGCTCTTCTCTGTATTTTTTTTTCTCTCTCTCTCTTCTCCCGTTTCAAAAAGGTTTCTCTAACACTTTGGGATCGCGCTCTCTGTATACCTTGGGGTGTCACTTCCCAGGACCGTCGTATCTTGTATTGACATACTAATGACGGATATCCTGTCGCAGGACAAAAGGGTTCCTGTGCTTTCTCTTCATCTCAATACTCGTAACGACCTCTGATTAGCATGCAGTGAAAAGCGGACCAGGAGGGAGGCGGAGGCCGAGCTCGAGGAGCGCAGGGACAGTTGGGAGCGAAGACACTTTCTCTCGTATTTGCTCGAATGTGTGTGTGTGGGGGAGAGGGATGGGAGGAAGAAGAAGTCGAACAAAGTTCGAGGAAGCGCCCTCCGTTTGTTAGCCTCATTGTCATGCTAAACGACCCCTGCCCACCCCGGCCCTCCTCATTATCTGGACAGTTTTCGCTACTGCAATGCCGTCTCTATACAGCAATTGTAATAGAGTCCGATGATTGTTCGCGGACTCTTTTGTACTGAACGGAAAGACATTCGAACGAAGCAGTGTGTAAGTCTGTCGCCTTTCTCTTTTCGTCATTCTTTCCTCTTCTGTTTTATTCTTTTCTCTTTCGTTGAATACATTTCCATTGGGAATTCAAAATCATTTCTTCTCCGAGAAGAAATGAAACAATAGAATTCGACGGTTCTAGAATTAATTATTTTTCGATTTGTAAGCGAAGCAGACCGGAAAAAAAAGAAAAAAAGAGAGAGAAAAATTCGAACGTAGAGAACGGAATCTGCTTTGTAATTGTTCTTCCTTTCTTGTAATTCTTCTGTCTTGTTAAGTGAAAATTCCACAGTTAAAATCCACAACGTACAGAAATCAAAAGATTTTTATTTTTATTTATTTATTCTTTTTTTTTTTACATTAGAATAATTACTTTCGGTGAAATGAAATTTCGGTGAAATGAAATTCGATGAATGATTCAATAAATGTCAAAGACCAACTGTTAAAATTTTAAATTTATTGTTTAATAATTCTAGAAAGGAAAATTAATTTAAAAAAATTAAAGGGTTCTCACTCTTTTAAGCGACCTTTAATATTAAAGGTAAA
>JAFIDM010049128.1:42039-78312 GCA_023159025.1 Thereuonema tuberculata
TTTTCTTGATTTTAAATATATTCTTAGAAGTAAATAAGTGAGGTAAATTTCTGATAAAATTCGATTAGTTCTGAATTTTGATGTAAAGGTAATTGGATTTAAAGAAATTTAACTTTTGTAAAATAAATGAAGAACTTTTTAATTGATTAATTGTTTTTCATCGATTTTCTATTGGTGATAATAATATGATATTAATAATAAAATAATCCTCATAGATGAAACTATGACAGAAGTACTTCAATGTAAAATTAATTTCAGTAGCTGATATCATATTTGTAGTCGTAGGTACGTCTCAAGACACTGTAGGAACTCAAAAAGCAATGAGAATTTTCTTAATCTCTCAAAGGAAAAGTAGTTTTAACTATAATTGCCCATCAAAAATCATTGACTGCAAGTGAGAACTCTGGTAATCGGAAGAAATAGGGTGGACCTTAATAAAGTTGAACATCATTTTTTCATTCAACTTTAATTTCTGCCACAGAAAGATCGCAAAATATCTATCTCAGGTATTGGCTGAAGGATTATCAGGGCTTATTGATATCCTAGGTTTCCAACAAAACCAACAAAAAAAAAGGGACATTCTCATTCAAAAGGCACACTGTAAAATAATAATAAAAAAAAAAATACAGCAGATTTAGGAATATCATCATTTTCATAAACAAGTCTAGATATTTCTGCAAGTTGATTATGGACTGTAAGGAGAAGTAAAAATCAATCACAAGCCGTAGCCACTATGATAGATCTAGTTTGATTTCTGACTTTATTTCAAGTGTTTGTGGAAACTCGTTACTATACGTTTCATAAGAGATACATATCATGAAGTGGAATAAAAATTCATCTTAACGGATGATAATAAAAGTGTGTAAGTGATGATTCGGTTTACGTTCTCCCCTAAACTCAATCCCATCCAACTAAAAGGTAAGCAATGCTTCTATTCACCTGAGACTAAGGATTGGTCTTAATCGACAAAGG
Source organism: Thereuonema tuberculata (assembly GCA_023159025.1). Classification (NCBI taxonomy): domain Eukaryota; kingdom Metazoa; phylum Arthropoda; class Chilopoda; order Scutigeromorpha; family Scutigeridae; genus Thereuonema; species Thereuonema tuberculata. Next base: position 43,012 of record JAFIDM010049128.1, read on the forward strand.
TAGATACCATCTTCTCAAGTCTCTGCCAGACCTTTATTCTTGCTAAAAAGACCACTTTTCTTAATAATTAGCACTTAAAAATTAGTGAAAATTTCAATAAGTTCATGCAGTGAGTACTTTTTGAGTTCGTGGTTACCACAGACATACACTGTCCGGCCACTTTATTAGGTACACCCCTGCTGTGCCCACAATTGCTGTGTCTGTCAACAACTCTTCAAGCCGGGGGCAGCGTCATGGTGTGTGTGTGATGTTTTCCTGACACACGTATGGTCCATTGATACCTCTGGAGGCACGTCAGGATGCTAGAGCCTACCTAAACATCATAGCTGACCAAGTGCAACCGTACGTGTTAACAGTTTATCCTCACGCAGATGGCTACTTCCAGCAGGATAATGCGCCGGTACACAAAGCCCGCATCCCACTATGGGATGGTTTGAGGAATATGACGATGACTTTAACTTGTTGCTGTGGCCCGCTCAGTCCCCGGATCTCAGCCCGATTGAAAATTTATGGGATGAGGCTGTTAGCTCCAGGCCTACACCTCCATCAAATCTTCAGGAACTGCGTGACTCACTCATGTCTGCATGATACACAATATCTCAATAACATTTTCAGCATCTTGTGGAATCCATGCCTCGACGAATTCAGGCTGTTTTGAGCCAACATGCTACTAGGTAGTTGTACCTAATAAAGTGTCCGGACAGTGTATAGTGTTTATATAACTATTGTATTTTTGTGGGGGGGGGGGTTCAAAAATTTATCAATAGATACGTTTGTAGACACTGCCGAAAGTGTCAAAGATCACAGTTTTATACTTTTGGAAAGAATTTACTGGTAAATACTTTGATTCGTTAGAGAAGATCAATCAAGATAGAGCAAAAACCATAAAAAGAAAGTGTTTACTTTTGTGGAAATGCGATCTGTCAAAAAAGCAATAGACATTGTTAGACTGAAACGGTTTTGTTTTTCAAAATGAGAAGTTGATATAAGAAGGGACACCCATCCTTTTCGCCGAAACATTGTATTGTACTGTTCATATAATCGAATATTTTATTATAATTTATTGTTACAACTAGGTATTGTTATATTTTTTTTTTACTTTCTCTTTAATTCGTATATACTTTGTTACTAATTTGAAGGTCTGCAAAATTATTTGCTTGATGATGGTCTACAATTAACGGATATTCAGACATCACGTCTTATTACATTAATGCTTAGAGAACTTAAATACTTGAAATTTATATTGAAGACGTTTGAAGCGGCAAACAAAACAACAACAAAAATCCCAAGAAACAATTATTAAATAAAATACTATTGAATGTTATTTCAAAATAAATGAACAGCTGCTTTCTTTGTTATTACTCATTGATTTGGCATTTGTTTATTGTTTATCTCAACCGGAGTTTTTACGATGACGTCAGAATCCTTTGTTCCTAAGATACAAACGTGATGAAGACGGGTCTCGTTAGTTCAAAAGTAATAAGAAATCCTTTGAGACGCAGTTGAGTTTAAGATTTATATTATTAGATAAACCAATCTCATTTTGAATTGGAGAATGAGTGATTTTTGCTAAATATGTTGCTATAGAAATGGAGGGATAAATGGAAATAGGAGGGAATGGGGAGTGGGATCCTTCAATTTTCATCACCATTCGATCTCCTTTCTTCCTGTTCAGAACCCCTCCCCCGCCTGCATCGAACGGAGCTAATATATAGAGATAGAAGGAGAAAAATCGAACGGTTCCCTCCATCCACCCCCAATTCCTAATCGCGTGTCCATTGTTGATGCCAGATGGGGCTTCTGGTAACAACAATGAATCGAGAGGGGGAAAAAGAGAAGAGATGAAACGAGTGGAGGAGAAATGCAGTCTCTTTTCGTAATGGAACCTTATTCTTCTTTGCATATTAATTCCCATTATCGGACGCCGAGAGTTGCCCGCTGGTGATAATTGGCTTTGGCACATTTTGTCAGCCATCGTGTCGGGAACCGGGAGCATTGAACCGTTGTTTCCCTTGCCGTCGACACTCCGAGAACTGAATTAAGTCCCTACCCCTTTTCACCGCCCACCCCCACCCCCATCTGATGGCGCGCACTCGCCCAAGTGAGGATCATCAATTATATGTAATTACGGGAACAAATCATAAACCTTCGCTGAGCGCAGCTTGCTTTTGCGGTAGAAAACGCAGCCCACCGAAAGCAAACTAATGAATTTTCCCATCGTATGCTCCAATTTCCCATCCTCCGTCCGTTCGTTCGTTCGTTCGTTTTTCCCCGACTTCCCACTCCTTCCCCCTTCTCCTTCTCTAATTCCCCGAATTATGAACGCATATTATTATCAAATTGCTTTTCTGCTCCATTAAAATGGTTCGCTGAAGAGTGAACCGAAGCAATGCCCCACGCGCCATCTTCACACAACACTCGGCACCACTGATGGCATTTCTCTTTTTTTAATATTTAAAAACCTCTAATGTTTTTCTGTTGTTGATTCATAAATTTCCAAGTCGAAAATGAAGCTCTTATTTTACGGCTTTCGAGAAAGGAATGTAAAACTGAAAGGCATTGAAAGAAAGACCAAAATGAAAACACAAATAAAAAAACTTCCTCTTGTTTTTTTTCTTTCATTCATATCGTTAAATCCAAGCAACCAGTCGCCATTTTGAATTACGCTAAGCACAGAATTAACTAAATTGCATCATAATAATAAAAGAAATAACTTGAAATCTCGATGTAGTTATCAAGTAATAATTATAAAATTTCACAATGAAAAAAAAAAACAAACAAGGTAGTGGTAGCGATTAGTAAACCAATCACAATGCTTCGCAACGGCTTCTGATACGTATAAGACAATATAATTGATATTGCTTTAATTTCATTATTATAAATGTTATTGTTGCGAATGCGAAAGACGCGATTGTTTGATTGTTGTGATTGTTGCTAATGATATTTTAATGATACATGTCCATATACGGACGGACAAAGCAGGGTTAAAAGGCTTCTGATACTTGTATCAGAAGCCTGAAAAGAAACTTAAGTGTAAATAAAGTAAAATCGTTGATTTGGGATTGTGAATTTTCTATTAATTTTCAGATTCACATATTTTTCCATTTTACATCCTCTCAGTCATCATCATTTTTATGATGTTGCCTGTTACTGACTCGGAAGATACCTTTATCCCACCACGATAGATACTTCTCATTGAAACTCTGTAAAATCATTACTGTATTCCCACTATCACTTATTGATTTCTCTCACTTCTAACACACTTTTATTCTAAGACAGCTAAGGAATCATTACAGAAAAATGTAAATATACATAAGAAGTAATATCGATTGCACATCTGCATATTTTATTGAACTTTTGAACTTCCATATAAAGTCAATTTACATTCTGTTATAGTACATAACAGGAATGCAAATATAGAAGTATAAAATCTCTTTTATGTGAAAAACATATATTGATTGATTTAAATGATTATTTTTGGTTGTCGTTCTCTACCCAAAGTTGTCATTCCCTGTAGGATGTAATTATTTATCAGGATTAAATGAATATTTGCCTAAACTATTTTGTTATATATAAATATTATAAATAAATATATAAATAATATATAAATATTATAAATAAATATTAAATAATATTTAATACATTAAAATTATATTACCAAAATTATAAAATGCATTACTTATTCATAAATTAATATAGATTATAAATAATAAATAAATAATTAAATTTATAAATGATATCGAAAATTAAATATCCCTAATATATTACGTAAGTATTGCCTTTCCACGCCCGAGGTTAAATAAATAATGGTCTGAACAAAAACACAATAGAAATTTAAATATCAAAGATTATTTTTTTTTTTGTTTCTTAGAAAGGAATGGATTAATCCAAGAGCCAAGTGGAAAAATGCTCATTAAAATCGAATCAAATATCTCCATCCTTTAGTAAAGCGTCTCTACCGCTTGAGCCACTACGCTCAAAAGCCATGCTCTTATGTGTTAGCTGATATTTTTTTATTATTTTTTCATATTTCTTTAATAGTAGTTATAGTGTATGAAGATAAGCAAGATTGGTTTATAAAAACTGGTCAAACAAGAAATGAAATCGAACTCTACTAAACCGTAAACTTTCCTTCAAAAGACATATCCCAAATCGTTTAGGTTACAATAGGGTTTTCTCTGAATATTGGAAATATTAACTTCAATGTAGTAATGCTATATTTTTTCCATTCCTTCGCAGGAGGATTTCTTGATTACACTTTAATAGTTGAAGATCTTTAATAGATCTTTAATAGTTGAAGTTTATATAATTTATTCATCACGCTTCACGCATAAGAGAATGACCCATCACTGAAATGTCTGATTCCAATTTCTTTTTTCTTTTTTTTTTTCATCATCATCCATATTTGCTCCCATTCGCTGTCGTTTCTGATAATTGCCTACGACACCCCTATCAGAATGAGACAGTTTTGCGGCATTTCAGGCGATGGGATCTGAGGGAAGGGGGGAAAGAAGAAGTGCGTTGATCGTCGAGACCATTATTATTAGCATCTGTGAAGGTGTTTTCTTATCTCCTTCGTACTTTACTCTCGCCGCAAACCATCGTAATAGAAACCACCATTCAATTTGCAAAATGATATTAACCTGCGGCATTTAACGTGGGTTGGAGAGTGAGAGAGTCGACACCGAATATAACCCGTTTAGGTTTTCAAATGATTATTTTTTTTTTCCTCCCTCTCATTCCTTGCTCTACCCTCACCCCCTCCGAAAGTCTGTTCCAATGCGCCATTTACCGTTAGTTGCATTATCATATTAATAATAAAAGCTAAATAGGGATCCGTTAGAGGATGAACAAATGCTTCATAAACGACCCAGAGAAAAGTGCTTAGAGTTGATAACGCACTGCAATGGAAGAGAAAAGTGAGCGCGTGATTCAACTCCGATACAGCCAGTGAAGAAATCACATTACACGTGGCATTAAACCTGAATCAAAGGCAATTTGGAAGAAGATATTCGAATAGCTTCACAAACTTTTCAGAATTTCATTAAAAAAAACAGCAGTGCTTTCAACGCAATAACCCAAGAATGCAAACATTCATTAATAAAACGAAGCACATCTTTGGTGCATAACATTACAGCATCTACGCAAGTGGTATTCACAGCGTGAGGTAAATAAACAGTAACGACCCAATGAAAAACAGAGCTTCCAAAAACAAAGATACCATTAAGAAATTAAAATTGCAAGAAACCATTGAATTCACTGTATTGTGCAGCAATAGGGAAACGTTAATGCAGGAATTCAAAACAATTCTGAATAATGAACTTTTGTATTGAGATTCTTAGAAAAATAGTAGCAAGGGAAATAAAATAAAATTAACTCAGATGTGCTTCATAAATCTGATATACAATTCTACTAAGCTACAATGTCTTCATGAAAAAGAATAGATAGTCCCAAACAAAACTTTCAGAGAGTTAATGAAGGCTCCGACTGATGAGAATCTTATCTCGAAATTGCAGAAATACTTGTGGGAATTTATGATTTAGAATATCAGTGAGGCAAGAAAAAAAAAAAGCCTAAAATGACAAAAACAAAGGATTTTTTGGGGCAAACTTACTTGAAATGTTTGTACTAAAGTTTATAAACTGGTTATTGCTTTTCTCACTCCATTTAATAATAAAGTAGAAAGTTCAGGTAACGACCAGTAGATTCCAGATAATTCAAAATTTCTGTAGAATCTTAGAAAACCTTCCATCATTATATTTTCAAAATCCTAGAAACAAAAATGTTTATCTTACAACGCGTTACATCAAACAATGGTTAAGTTACATTAGAAAGGTTTTATTAGGAATTAATAACAAGTTAGTTCTTAAGTCTTTTAATAAATTAACTTCAAGAAAGAAAATCGTCCATTAACTAATTACGACTCTTTTGATGATTATTTTAGCATTACTTGCAAGAATAACAATTGCTTTTTTGGATGAAAGGGACAAAACAGATTTTATTCTCACAAATATGCAAGACTTTGTCCTGAAGTAATTTCTCGATAAATCAACGGTTTTTTTTTTTTTTTCACATGATAAGTAATATTTTGTATTTCACAAACAAAATCAAAATCACTTAAAAAAGAACAATGAATTTCGATACCAATGAATTAAGAAGAAAAAATATTGATTCAATAGTTTGCCACTCATTCTCCTGTCTTCTAACTTTTCTGAATAAAATTAATATTTCCAATAATTTCAAATTAAAAGACAAGAATGTTGAACAAAGAAGAGTGATGATATGATCTCACTTTCTAAGGATTAGTACGAGTTGGAAAGGTTACTAGTAAAACACTGGAGAAGACTGATAATGAGACGAAGAAGTACTCATACCCTACCCAGTGTTCGAAGTTAGAACCGTAGGGAATCACCGATTCGCCAAGCGGGAACCAGACTACTTGAACGTCGCTGGGCTTTTACACTTTCGCTTTTTTATTTTATAATTTGGAACAAGACTGAAATCCCTTCAAAATGTTCAATTTTCAGTCCTCAAGAACGATATTCTTTTTAATGCAAAAATTTAACGTACGTAACGTAACGTACATTAACGTAACGTAAATTACATGAGAAATAAAACAAAAATGATTAAGACTTAAGAGTATCCTGATCTGTTTTTGGAAATTTGGTCAGGTTTCCTGATCAGCGTCAGTTTGATGTATATACCCGGTACCCATTCTACAGAGGGCTGGGTAGGCCCTAGGACCCGTTTGAAGGAGAAATGAGTGTGGAAAACTGTCCGCCCTCCGCCGAGGCCGGGAATCGAACTCGTCGCCTCCAACTCGAAGCCAAGCGCCCTTGCCCATTCGGCTACCGGGCCTACATATGTATATCTGAAATACATTGGAAATCTGAAATAAGCTATCTTGGATTCCCGGTATCACGATTTCCAAAAACAGATCAGTGAACTCTTCTTAGTCTTGTACGTTTTTGTTTTATTTCTCACGTAAATGTTTTTTTTACTTCAAACATGATCTGTAATTCGTCTCTTTAGAACTTTTGAAACAAATTAAATGTGTGATAAAGATCTAAGTCTTGAATTCAGAGAACTGACTTTATTGGAAGTAGTATTATCCAAATTCGTTAGACGTTTATTTATCGTCCGTCTTAATCCATGGTAGGATATTTGCTGGTCTGCGAAATCCTATAGAAAGGCTTTAAGAAAAGCTATACAAAGACTATATGAATAAGATGCGATAGCTTTTATCTCACAATAAAGGGAACGAAAGCGAGAAAGCAGAGGAGCCATATAATAGAGCGGTCCAATTAAATACTCGCTCTAAAATGTTTTCTCAAGAAGTTATAAATGTTAACAAAAAAATACTCCGAGACATAATAAAGATAATTTGTGAAAGATTAAGTAATAAGAAAAGGTTTTTTTTCATCTTTGGTTTGTGTAGTTGTCAGTTTTGTGCACACATCACGCTGAAAAAGCAGGACTTGTCCTTACTTAACAGCACGATCAGTTTGATTTTCATTCCCCCAGCCCTCAAAATCTATCTAGCCTCGTTACTCACTTCTCACTAGAACAGTAATAATAAGTTAAGTTTTAAAAGAAGTTATCTCTCATTTTACAATTTTTAATGTAATTTGCTACTTGTTAAAAATTACTATGTGGACTTTCTAAGATACCATTGAGGGCTGGTTAAGAAATGCTAACTTATAATATAATATCAAAATAAATAGAAAAAAAAAAAAAAACCTTTTTCAAACAAATTAAGGTCAATAAGAACAATTAAATAGGCTTATGTTATTTACTTTAATAATGTTCACAAAGTCAAAATTGATTATATGAAAGAAATCGACAATTAACAAAGCATTTTCTGATTTCTAGGAATTCTAATGTAAAATAAAATGTACAAAACATCTCCTTATTCTCATTGGTCTATCTAAATTCAATCGACGAACAGGCACTGCGATTAAACTGCAGTGAGAATAACAATATTACGAACAACACCTTCCCTTTCCCGCCTCTAAAGCCGAAGCACGCGCAGTCTACCTCCCCCGTAGGCCGTGTTGCATTTCGATCATATCTTGCTCGATTTCTTTAATTTCCTTATCGACAACACCAGGCCTACTTCATTTGCATCGGGCCCCAACCGCTCGTTAAATAGCACTAATTTTTCCTTGATGGCTCCCAACTGCATCGGTTGCTGCCACAAACATGTCCGCAGGACCCGAAGATTCAACGATGTGGAAGAAACAGGAATCTTCTAGCAAATTGTACCCTTTTTTTATTATGTATTTTTCTTGGTTCTATTATCGCATTAACCGACTATATTTTATTCAGAGAGAAATTTACCACAATAAAGTTTTGTTAAATTTGCTGAGCGAATAAAACATGATTCATCTTTCTTTCTTCATTTGCGTAAATGAAATAATTTCGGCCCTTTCTAAAAAAAAAGTATTAATAATTTGTTTCTCTGAAAAAAAGCTTGAAATGTTCTTTATGAGCAAGTGCAGGACGATTGATTAAGCATTAAAGTTTTACTATTCAACTTTTATATTTCTTATCTATTTAGATGTCTGTCTGTCTGGACATCCCACTAAAACGAGTGGAAGGATGTTTTAAATACTTGATTAGTTTCTTATTTATTTTCCAACTTAATACATTATCATTATTTTGGCCTTGATCTTTCTCATCTTTTAAAAAAACTTGATAATTTTCGAACAAAAACGTTAATGATGCCTCCAAGTTTAATGGCTACTACAGTCGTCGCGGCGAATGTTGAAACCGGAAACACATTATCATTGACTAATTTCTCCAGTATCAATGCCTTGAGCTCCGCAGGAAATATCAATCTCAATTATCAAAAATAGGAAATATCAAAAATCTTACATACATCTTCTTGAAATCGACGAGCAACGTTAGAATAATTTCCCTAGCTTCACTGTTGAGAACTTTTCCTCGTCGAAATGTTGAATGTGAAGCAGCGACCGCCATTTTCTCTGCTATTTGAATGTGAACGACCGGCCAGGAAAGGAAAATCTATAATCTACACTGCATTCTGGGAGTTTCATCTCTAGCCGCGAAGACTTTAGATGCATTCCTGAGTATATATATCTAATTTAAAAAAAAAATGGTATTTCAGTACTTTATGATGTAGAATGAAAATTTGTACAAAACCCTTACAACACAAATGTAAACCATTAGATAGAAAGTCAAGAAGAACTGTGAAACGTAAAATTAAAAAGTGCGTAACGCCATAGAAGTCGGAGTGAGCTCCTGTGAAGAAAATTTTCCAGAGAAATCGACTAGCCAATAGTCTTTTCAGAATATTATTAACAGGAAACACCTTCGACAAAATGTAAATAGAATAAGGGGAGCAGTCACAGAGCAGGACTGTTTTCCCAATTCGATTAAAGTAAGACAAGAAAGAATGGAAAATAATAGATGTTGAATTGTTGTTTTTTTTTTTTTGGTTTTTTCTTTTTTTTTGTAATTATAAAATCACTTCATTTAACGATAAGGATTATTCTTATTTTATTTTTTAGTTACTTGATAAACGGATTATTAATGAAATATTGATATTTTTTTAGCTAAAACTTAGATACAAATATATTTCAGTATTTACTGCGTTTTCTATAATTTCTGCATACCTTACGTGCTTTACTGAATTCTGGGACGCATCCATTTTTGTATAGGAGGACTGAGTATACAGGACTAAGCGAAAGCTGAAACTAACACAGTCGAAAAAAATATTCCATTTGTTCAATCTAAGTATCCTGTCCGCAACTGAAATCCTACGACGAAGAATGTCCTTTTCATAGCGAGCTCTCAATTGTTCTTATGTCTAGTCGTTTATAAATGGTATTATGAAGATGCTACTGGCTTGTAGGTTTCTCGAGAAAGCACACTGAATTTTCTCATGCTTGTATCATAGCGTTATACACTTTTTTTTTTTTTAATTTCACGTTTCTTAAAGATTGTTGAATCTCTATGGAATAGTTTGAGATCAACAGATAAGTATATCTTACAGGAGAACACTTCGTCCATCAGAGCTATTTTGAGCTCTGATGGACAAAGTGTTCTCCTGTAAGATATACTTTCTAAGCTAATAACTAAATAAAGGAAGACCAGTCGGCTTTTCAACTAGGATCTATATGAGTTTCAAATAACCAAAACCATTTACAATTAATATAAAGTATTAATATAAGGGATTAGTTGTTAATGATTATATTTTGGAAATTTTCCAACCAATCTTTAGTAAGCTACCTAAGAAATAGATTGCTAGTTATTTGAAATTTCTATAATTGGATGGTATTACGCATCATTTGACCAAGCGCCAAAATAGATTTTTTTAGATTACTGCTCCATATACTAGCGAAAGGTGTAAACTCTTTATAAAAAATGTTCCTGCTTGCTATCTCAACATAATTCTGTAAAAATTAATTTTGAATAAACGCCAATCGACTAATCGTAACGAATAAGATTTGTATCATGTGACTAATGACTTTTAAAGGATATTTTAAATTTGATTATGTTCAGAATTGTCCTGTATCTTCATTTTGATATATAAATAAAAAACGTGTAATAATACATAAGTTTTTGAGTTTATGCGAATATCTAAAAATTTTGGCGCTTGATCAAATGATGCATAACACCATCCAATTATTATTATTATTACATTTTAACTTGATATTATTATCACGCGTTAATTCTTCGTAAGTCTCGTGGTTGTAAAAATTTAATAATGTAAATAAGGCTTAATATCATCAGAAAAAGGCTGATAAATATGTACAGCTGTAAAACTGTATAATATACTGTAATAGTGGTAGAAGAGTTCCATCAGATTATGTTCGACATATATGATTTGTGTTTGAATTTACAATTAAGATTTTTTTTTTTCCCCTTTTTGTCAAAGGTAATAGAGAATTATTCAGTGAAAATACTGTGGTGCTCGATTACTTTGCAATTATCATTTATAAATGCTTTGAGTAACAAAGTGTATTCTGAAAGGAAAATATTATTTCCTTTCGACCACTTGCTGTTACAACTTCTTTGTCTTTCCAGCTGATCATTGAGCGATTAAGCAGAAGATTAAGAAGTGAAGTAATTGTTTAGGGTTATTTTACAAACTTATTTTCATTGCATAGATAATACGATGACTTTCAAATTGCACTGGACGGCATGAAAATTGTCGCTGACACATTCCTGTTGATTCTTATGTAAAATGACCTCTTGAATCCGAATATAACCTCCGTTTACTCCATCACCCACCGTTTTCGGGGTCGCCCCCCCCCCCTACTATTTTTCGATAATTTGGAGAGATTAAAAGGATTATTTTAACCTTTACATGTCTTCTGAGGGGCTAGAGAAGTGAAGAGTTCTAAAACATAATATTTGAAACAATGAGGTAGATTAGGGGGTGGCGTTTGCCCCCTTAAATTGTCAATAAATCATTAAAAAATGATCTATTATTCCTGTTTTTTTCACCAATTTTTCACTTATTTTCTACATATTTCAGCTCCCAAGTAATAAAAATATATATTAACAATATATAGCAACAATAATAAAAATAATAAATGTAAAATATTAAATGAAAAATAATAAATGTAAAAAGTAAAGTAACAAATATAAAGAATAATAAATAAATAAGATAAGTATCTTCATTTGGTGCTTGCTTTCCTTTTGTACCCTGAGATAGAAGTTTCACGTACCAAAACCAGCAGTACTCTGCCAACATGCTCGCATTCCACTTCCCTGAAAATCTCCTCTCGAACTTATTGATGACTTGATGGAACCTTTCCCCGTGTTCATCCGAAACTGCTCCTAAATTTTCAGGGAAGAAGTCCATGTGTGAGTGAAGGAAATGCATGTTACACTCCATGGCCTTGAACACTGACAGCAATTTCTCGGACATGAGCGACGTAATCATCACTTTTGTTGTTACCCAAAAAGTTCTTTATTTATTTATTTATTATTTTATTTATTATTTTTATTTATTATTATTATTTATTATTTTACTTTTTATTTCTGCACGTAAGATATTGAGACCACGAGCGTGTTACAGTGACTCTTCCGAACTGTTGCTATATATTTTTATTATTGTTGCTGTATATTGTTAATATATATTTTTATTATTTGGGGGAGGATGAGAGGGGGCTGGAAGCTGAAATATGCAGAAACTAAGTGAAAAATTGGGGAAAAAAAACAGGAAGAATCGATCATTTTTAATGTTTATTTTTACAATTTAAGGGGGCAAACGCCACCCCCCAATCTATCTCATTGCTACAAATATTATGCTTTAGAACTTTTCACCTCTCTAGCCCCTCAGAAGACATGTAAAGGCTAAAATAATCCTTTTAATCCCTCCAAATTATCGAAAAGTGATAAAAATAGGGGGGGGGGGCGTTCCCCGAAAAAGGCGGGTGATGGGGGACCCGAAAAAGGTGGGTGATGGGGGAAAACGGAGGTTATATTCGGATTCAGGAGGTCATTTTACATAAGAATCAGCAGGAATTGTGTCAGCGATCGAAACAATTTTTTTTTTTTGCCGTCCAGTGTTGTCAGCAATCTTAAAGGAAGAATATTCTTTGACTTTAAGGAATATAATTTAATTTTAGGTTACATCTATTTTTCATCTACATTTTTATTAATCGAGCTTATAATATCAATAGGTATGTGTGGGTTTCCAATAAATTACGGACCCGAGAATCGATTTTTTTTGAAACTTTGGTCTGTTGGTACATTTATGGACAAAGAATTATTTTACTTTCATATTTTAAAATTAATACAAATATAAAGATTTTTTTTTTTTTTTTGCTTTTATTGTTTTTAAGACTAAGAAACAGAAAAATAAAAAAAAAGGAAGTAGTTTTCAAGTTTTTCTTCTTTACCACTCAAAAGTTTAAAAGCCACAAAATTTAGCTGTTTGGATTTCTTACAAAATGGTTAAAAAGCATTTTCATGCTTTACGGCAAAAAAACAGTTAAAATTATTTTTGCTTTTCAAGAACGCGATTGTAATTCATGTCTTCAAAATTAATCAGTCAAAAGAAAGGATCTAACAGAGCTTTTATAATATTGTAACAGCTTATAAGTAAATATTTTTAGAAATCATTTATTTGTATTATTGTAGAAATTATTTATCTGTATTTATCTGTATTTTATTATTTTAATCGTTAACCGTTATTTATTTTAAAACATTCTTTTTTTCATTTCCTAATTACTGATTTTCTGTTTATTTTTAAGTTCTTTTCCGGTTTAGCCGTTGAATCAGTTAATTCATTTAAATTCATTATGTTTTTACCCAATCATTATGTATGTTCTTAGCCAATCAAATCAAACTATGTATAATTTATAAAAAAAACCAATGTTTTTCGTTTAATAAATTAATTCAGTTCAGTTCCAGAAAGTCGACTCGTTGTCTTTCCATCCCAACGATTCTCCTACAAACGCCATTACAATGAAACTTAGTCAACTATTCTATTCTATAATAGATATGTGCTGAGCTTTCCGTCGCTTAGTGTTCATGTAGCTGTTGAAAGGTCCTTTTGAAGGATGAGGGTTCGGTGAAACCACAATAGTCGTATTCATATTTTAACTTTCACCATAAAGAAAGCATCGTATCATGTTTTAAAGAAATCCGTTAAGGGAGATTTCGGGGTCACTTTTAAGAGGTGGAAGGAGCATAGATCGAAACAAATGGACCTGTAAATAAATTGTTTCGTAAATGAACTGCATACCAAATTTGGTGGAAATCCGTCCAACTGTTTTGACGTGATCCATGTACAAACAGACAGACAGATAAATGAATAAACAGAACAAAAATGAATATTTTTATTCTCTGTTATCCATTTCTTTGTCTAGTGGAATGGCGAGACTTCGTAAACATTATTTTGTTGGATATCTTTAAGATATCCTAGTCTGAAAATAGCAAAAATTTTCAAACTCAAAATTATCAATATCAAGAATTTCAGAAAATTTTTGATTTGTTGAAGATACAGTCATATTTCCAATATTTTTTTTTAAGATAAAATAAGTGTTTAGTGCTGAAACAATTTCGAAAAAAAAAAAACCTTTCTAATAGGTAAAAACAACGTTTTGGATTGAAAGCTAGCACATATTATTTCTGGTTTGTGAATAGCGTCCCTCTATATTTCATCCGCGAGTCAAACGCTTCGGGTGCTTTGAGGACAATGATTTCCCGCGTCTAACGAAACCTTCTTTTGTGTTTGAGTAAATATTAATCTTTGTTATTGGACCACGCGCAGAAATTGGTCTAATGTCATTGAAGGTTTGGGTAAACCACAGAATTACAAGGTAGGGGTGGGCGGAAGGGGACGAAGGATTCTTTTGATGGATCTGACATTCGAACGTTAGCCGTAGACTTTGTTCCTATAACAGAACGCTACTGACATTCACTCCTTCTTTGCTCTTCTTATATTTAGTATTTAGCTCAATCTTTCACTCTTTTGCCATCATATAATAGTGTGTTAAATAAGATTTGCAAAATTTTTGGCAAAATTTCAGTTATATTTTGATATTTTTTCGATAATTATGATAAAATGATGTTTCGTTACATTTTGGTTACACGGTTTTTCTGCAGTATGCAAGGTGGTTCATAATTGAAGTTCACATTTCGAAAGGCTGTAACTAGAGAACCAATCAGCGAAACGACTTCATATTTTACATAGAACATCCGTAGCGATGGAATTTTGTTTAGCGCCAAAAAAAAAAAATATTTCTTCTTCCGAAGATGGCCTCTAGGGCGATGTTTGGCGCTGCAATGCTGTAGTGGATACACATGATTCGTTGTTCACGATTTTTCACTCTCTTTCATGCAGGATGGTGCCCCACCTCACATCCCCACCCCGACTGCTGTTACCGTCGACAGAATCATCAGTCGCCATTTTTATACAACGTGGCCAGTACGTTGACCGGATCCCAACCCTTGCGACTTTTGGCTCTCGGGACATCTCAAAGACCTTGTCTATCGTGAATACTTAGCCAACTTAGGGGACCTGAAGATCAGCATTACATGCCATATTCACGACATTTTGAGTGACACTCTACATGCTGTGGTTGAGCATGCGCTATTGGGATTTCAATATGTTGCCGATACCGGAGGAAACAATATCGAACATTTCTTTGTGTAATATAAATTGAATCATGTAGATCCATTACAGTATTACAGCGCCATGTTTCGCCCTAGCGGCCATCTTGGGAAAAAAAATTTTTTGCGCCAAACAAAATTATATCGCCAATGACGTTCTCATGAAATATAAAGTCGTTCCGATGTTTGGTTCTCCAGTTACAGCCTTTCGGAATGTGAACTTTAATTATGAACACCTCGAATATTGGGAAAATGAATGCTTCCAGTAAAAACATTAATATAAATCAATTAAGAAAATGCAATTAAGAAATGCAAAAATGCCGTTTCATTATTGGGATGATAAAATATCCAAAAGGATAAAACTCAAAAGGAATAATTCTATTTCTTTTGAGATTTATCCTTTTGGATATTTTTAGTTCTATATGAAAAATATAAAGAAATAACACACTAATCCCAAAAGAAGATATCAGAGCTGAAATAATTAGGAAGCAATGTTAAGCGAGAGATAATTTTAAGAAAAGGTTAAAAATGATTAGTAACTCTTTGTTATTTATTTTATTGAGATTTTTTTTTTAAAAACTGACGACAATTACAAAAAAAAAATTAAAAATATTGTTCTTTTTTTAATTAAAATTATCACAGACGAATTTTTACTTTAATCGCAGTTTAGCTGACCCCTCCACCAAACAAAATTGGATACCCCCTCCCGCGCCGTTTGTTTATTTTTCTTGTCACTCTACTGTCCGTGTATTCTTCCGTGTCCCAAGTCTGTGCTCGGAAAACGGCGGGAAGCATCAATGAGTTCATGAAGATATATGTACATACACATGAAAATAATAATTCCATTCGTGGGTTTCGTTGTACCTCACGTGAGGGGGAGTTTCAACACGTCCCCCGTGGAAATGTGGTCGCGTGCAGACCGTACGCTAACACCCTTGGATCGAAATCTGACAAAATAATCCGACTGACATAATAATACGAAGGGCGTCTTAATAAGCCTCCTCCTCCCCCGTTTATTCTGCACTCCAGCTGCGAAGGGTGTAGGGAGTAAGGGACCATGTGCGACGGAAATGCGGTTTCCACTTTTTTTTTCCCCTTTTCCGATTGACAGTGTCACCGCTTTGTCAACCATTTTTCCCTCTCTTTCAACTTTGTCACCAACTATGACTAAGACCTGAGTCATAAAAAATTACTGTTTAGAGAAAGTGTAATTGTCAAAACATAAATAAAAGAAAAGTTGACAAGTAGGGGACAAAAGTTACACCTAAAAATTTAACTTTCATGCCTTTGTTTTTTTTAGTTTTTTTTTTTTTTCCTTTTTTTTAATATTACGCGTGTCTATGGAGGGGGGGGGGGGGGTTAAATATATGGGTCATTTATTTTGTGTATAGCAGCAGATGATTAAATATGTGCATGCAAAACATGTAAGAACGTGTAAATTATTCACACTATGATTATTAAGAGTAGTTTAATTATAGTTTTTTTTTTTTAAATAAAATAGAGTTAAATAGTGAAAAATCAAGGAAAAATGAATATCAAATAGGTATTAACATAAATCAAATTTCAATATTATAATAATTTACGTTTGTATGTAATAATTAACAAGTCTCCTATTACAAAGAATCACGCAAGACTAGTATCAAATTATAATAAAAGTTTATAATAAATATTTAGATTGAAAGTAAATCAGTAAAGTGAATGGCGAAAGCAAACAAGGAATTATGAAAGCTTTTCATTCCTCTTCAAAGTGAAAAAAAGCAAAAGAAAAACGGGTAAAAAAAAGTTAAGTTTCCATCCACTTCCGCTGCATGAAGTGAAGAGGACTTTGAGAACTTAATATTATTGCTTCTTAAGTTCCCATAAATTTTATGCAATATTTTTCCATATATTTGAAAACTACTAATGAAGCAAAGATTAAGATATTAAATGCTTTTAGCAAAGAAAAATCGAAATAATACAATACAATTGTACAATTTGCTAGTATATGAAATTTAAATTTAAGAAAATAGGTATTTCCATTACAATAGTTAATAGAATTTATAGTTAATCAAGTGACTGTCGTATTTTATGTGAATTTTGAAGTATTTAATATAGCATTTTAAAATAGGTGCAGAATTATAAATACTGAGAAATTCGAAAGATTCATCAAGAATCACATTTCGAAACTATGGTGATAAGAGAATTGCTAAGTTTGTTTAGTCTTTATTCAAAAGGCGGCGCCATTTTCAACTAGTAAAAAATAAACTATCTACAGATCAATCGCTTCTGAACCACGCTATGAGCAATGGAATTTCTTTCAGCGATTTTGATAACTACTGTGAACATTATTATAATTATATAAATTTAAATGTTTACAATTTTATAATGTTATAAACACCATAGCAAAATCTTTACTTGGTTAGGTTGATGTTGAAAAGCCTCGACCGAAAAGCAATAACTCGAAAAATTAAAAAAAAAATTATAATGTGATAAAACGTAAAGAAACACGTCCACAGAACCACTATATGATGTTCCTATTTAAAGAAAAATTAACAATCATTATACAGTACTTACAACGTTAATTAATTAAAAAAAATTGTCATTCAAACTAATTATTTTTTGCTTATTTATTAATGTTGTAATATATATTTATAAAATAGAGTTTTTAACATGCATTTTCTTTTATTAAAAAAAGGATTTTTTAGAGAAAACATTTACTACTTCGGAAAGCAACGTAGACTTAAACAGTATGATTCTAAGTCCTAATGACTACTTCACATTCTTATGCGAAAAATTAGCCTTGAATTATGCGAATTTATAATACATAGTCTAATACACTTCCCGCATAACATTTAAATGCACTATATTCTCACAATGTACACTGTTTATATAAAATTACTCATTCTCGAGTAGGGGGTAAAAAAATAAAAGAAATTAGTCTTTTTTGTAAAATTATAGTCTCAATTCAAAGTTCTTGAGATTTGAGTTAAAAAGTTATGGGAAATGTTTATTGTGGATGATTAAGAATGTAACTGTGTTCAATTACGTAACTGAAAGCTGCTAAAATCGTATTGTTGTATATAAAATCGTATTGTTACAGTTCAATGAACATTGCCAATGTTATCTGTTGACAGTCGCCCACACAATGTCTGCTAGCGTCGTTAGCGTCACTCGAGTGACCAAACGGCAGAATCACCTTATTTTTTTTTCCTTCCCTTCCTCGCTTCTCCCACTTCGTCCTTAGGAATAAAAGAGGCAGCAATGGCGAGTCAACAACTCGGGTGGGAGACTCAATGAAAGAAGACACCACGGGATGGCTCTCCAATAGCTAACACTCCACACCCGTCCACAATGGCGACTTCCTGCTTCCGATAATCAAATTGGTTTTGGGTCCTGGACGATGGGGAACCATACTGCTCGGTTCTCGAGTGTTTTTCCTGCGTCTGGAGAACCTGTGTCCGATGGTGACCAAGAGATGATATCTAGTGGACAGGGTTACATTCACCCCCACACGCAACCACTTGTTATCCACCGCAAGACATGCCACTGTCAGACACTCAGGTAAGCTTACAAACGAAAGATTATTATTTGTAATTTTAACTATTTTTTTAAAATAACTGAAAAGTGTTTTTTATTTGTCAAAACTGTAAACTGTTCAATTAAATATTACTTATTATAACATTTATTTATTATTAATAAATAAATATTAACATATTTATTTAATCGTAATAATAATAATAATAATAATAATATAAAGCATTTATTATGTTTAGATATCATCATTCACATTGATGTCTAACAGCACTAGATATTTGTGTAGATGTTGCTAACATTGGTTGTAGCCTCTGGTAGCGGAGCATCTTTGTGAATTACGAGTAGATGAAGAATAAATATAGACTATTCAATAAATGCCAACTATATATATTCTGCATTACTCTAAGAATAGTATAAACTAAAAAAAAATGATCTTCAGAATATCTTCGAATCTTCTATTAGACCCTTGATACATCAATACATCGGCGATTTCAATTTCGTTCTATTCTTTGAAATAAATATTAGATATTTACCGTCTCACTTCAATAAATATTAGTGATAACTTGATCCTGGTTCTTGGAATTCAGTCCACAGATATTATAATCGTCAATTTCAACATCTACGAAGGGTCTGGAATCTTTCTTCGTACCAGAACCGAAATTAACACTGTTCTGTTTACTTGTTGCTTCACAAGTATTTATCATGAATAAGTTTCTTTCTTGCTTCTATGGATATGTAGCATTGGATGTAAGGAATCATTTTAATCGGCTCTATATTCCTTATAAACAGTCTTAGTTACTAAAGTTGTTTTTGACAACCTTTTTATGTACGTGCGTTGTATCACTTTCATAGTTATCTATCTCTTTCCAGTTATTACATACTTCCTTTGTTTTTTCGTCGCCATAGCAACCAATTGTTAGTTATCAGCTTGTGCAATAATGATTTCTCTTTAAATAATTGTTATTTGTTTCATATCGTGAAACTTATATTGCACGTCTAGGGATTGTAAACATTGAAAACAAATTCTTAATGATCTTTTAACTCGATGCTTAAACAATATTTCATGTATAAAGCCTTTTCCATAAGATCATGCACACAAAAATTAAGTTAATATTTCTTTATATACACATATACTGTATATGTACACTTACATCGAATGGCTTCACCTACGAGTTTCGCGTGTCACAGATTTCATTCAATCAATGCAATTTTAGTAAAGAATATACGAATAAAATTAACTTATTTTACAACAAATTTGAAAAAAAAAAATTAACAATAGGACAACAACAACAATAATAATCATTATAATACTAATAAAATGACAGATATCACATCAAGCTTAAAGTTTCTAAAATAAAAGGATTTAATTAAATCCTTAAATTAAATCCAAACTCTTATACACAAGAGTTTTATTTATAAAGATTAAAGAAAAAAAAATAAAATATTGAAGAAAAAAAAAAGCAAATGTATTCAATAAGAAATATTAAAACTTTGGCGAATTTGTGACGCGGCTAAGCCAAATTAGTTTAAGCATTTGATCAATGTTCAAATGGAAAAGTATGCTGCGTTGTCAGTGAATTCAAAGAAATCAAGATGAGACAAGCTTGGGATTTTTTTTTTTTTTTTTGATATTTAAAATTGTAAAAATCTATTAAGCAATTTAAAAATTAGCTGATGCAATCAGCTTAAGACTAACAAAATACTCTGATTGCTATTTTTTGTTTTTATTTACGCGATTTTTGTAATTGTTTTGTTATTTTAATGTTTGTTTTGTTTTTTTATTTAAATTAAGAAATTAAATACGATTTTCGAGAAAAGTTAGGGTATTAGTTTAAAGGAGAAAGTATAATAATGAAAGAAAAACTGTACTAAAATATTTAAACAACTTGCATATACTTTAGTTCATGCAGCAGAATAGGTGTCATACAGTCTACGACGATTGAAGTCAAAGTGTCTCACTATAAGCCTACTTGGAATCACGGAAGCCAAGACTCCCGGCATTTCCTGACTAATGTGACTAAGTCGGTTGATTAGCTCGATATCGACATCCAATCACCTTTAACTTTCAGTGAAAGAAACCCGGTATCCATTCCAGAAAAGACTGACTGGACCCTAGGATGTATCTGAAGGATAATTCAACGTGAAAAATCCCCGATCCCCGCCAGGGATTAAATCGGGCTCCTCCAGTCTGCAGTCTGAGTGCTTTGCCACTTGGCTACCAGGCCCATAACGATTAAACTATCTCGAAATTCAAATCTTAAAACTTCAAAAGCTTTCAATATTTAAAAAGAAAGTAGTAAAAAAATTACTAATAAAGGAAAAGAGTGTTTTTTAAATTTTTCAGAAGGAAATATGAAAAATCAGACATAAAATAAAGATTCTTTTGGTAAATGATTCCTTTTCAATTTACACCGAAATAATAACAAAAACTCGTTTTAATTTTAAATCCTTCATTTTAGTTGTAATATTTATAAATGGTAATAAATAAATAATAAATAAATAAATATGTGTTTTTCCTATATTCCTAAAACGTTTTAACCAAAGTTTGGATCATATTGTATCCAATGAAGTTAAATATTTACTGATGTTTATTTATCCTTTATAAAAAAAGTTTCTTTGTAATTTCAAATGTATCATTTTATATCTGTTATAACTAAAGGCATTCTCTTTACACTCCTTCATCATTTAGACATTCTACCAAAGAACTGCCAATAATCATTCCCAGTTTTATTAGCAATAAATAATTATTAGCAATTATTATTAGGAAGTGAGGTTCGGATTGGTGGCTCTTACATTTATTCTGTCCGTCATTACCTCTACAGGCAAAACTACAAGTCGGACTGATATGAGTCAAATCTTAAAGAAACCCAAATGACTTGTAGAAATGGGAAAAATACAGAGTTGCGGGTTTGCATTCACTTTCTGTCTCATAAAAAGTGGTCGAAAATAAAGCATCTCTGGGCACTAAGGTTTCGTGCATGCTTTTTTTTTTATTAAGAATTTAAATCTATGTAAAACTTAATAATTGTAATAATATTAATTTGCAGGTTTTGAGAGAATTTGAGGGAATTTTCAATGCTCCCTCATAAACTAAAGAACAGAAAATAAAAAGAACAATAACTGTGAAAAAAAAAACCTTGGGCGTCAAACTTTCCACCTCAAAAGGAATTTGTCCACAAAGAAAAAGTAAAGAGAAAGACAAAAATAAAAAAAAAACCAAAACGCTCCAACAGGTGAAAGAAAGGACAATCTTAATGAAATAAAATGCCTTTGGACTGAGTAGCCCTGGCTCGTGAGAGTACAAGATGCTAGAAACGGCCTCTCAGGGTCTCAGATTAAACCCAAAAAAAGACGTTTTATAACATTAATTTGTATTTTTTAATTTGATGCATTGTATTTATGTTTAAGTTCTTGTATACCATCGGTGGTTGTGTACGTATCCTGTTCAAAGTTCCTGAAAACAGTTAACTTAGCTTGTAATCCAGTCACCTAGATTGAATTAAAACTGACTGACTTTTAAAAATGAAAAGTGATGTTCATCATTGGAATAAAAATAATTATTGTATTCAGCACCTCAAAACCAGCATTGTCATTAAAAATAGCAGGCAACAAAAAAAAATGATAAAAACAATGTAATACATGTAATTATTTTACATGGTAAGCAAAAAGACCAAGGTGATGAGAAAAAAATAAGATAAAAAAATAAAGAGCAAAAAAATTTAAAAAAAAAACTTTTTTTTTAAAAAAAAATTTTTGCAAAAAAAAAAAAAAAAAAAAAACCCCTTTGCAAACAACTACAATTGAGAACGTAACAATTTCAAAAAATGCTTTACAGTGAAACGAACTCATTTTTTTTTTCAAATGTAGTAATTTTTATTGTCGTCGTAACGGTATTGAATATCAATATCTGGGCACTTTTTGGCCCGAAGCTGCTTACTCCCTTTCTAGGTTTCTAGGTTTCAAATTTGTAGGATTATCTTGATTACATACAAAAGGACGGACGGGATGGTGTCGGTCGGGGGTGGGATACTTAGGCCCTCGTGTCGACATCCACCCACCCAAGTGTGGTGTCCCTGCCCCCCAAGGAGAGCGAATATCTCACTTTTGGCAATATATATGAGGGTGGGAGGTGGGCCCGACAAGGGTCCCGAATACGGGGGCCCAGTGTCGGTCGGGGGTGGACGGACAAATCGATATAGAGTACAAAAATACTTTTTGCTTTTAGATTGTCTGCGTGATTACTAAATTTAACATTTTAGTAATACATTCGGATAATTTTACTTCTTCCATTAAAAATTCTCTCATATTACATTCAGAACAGCCAAATCTTATCATCTTTCTCAATAAAAGCTTCTAAAAACTGATCACAGCGCCCCTTGTGACAGATAATGAAACTTATAAAAATGCAAATTAAAAAGTATGATTTTTTTTTTTTGTCCCCGGTTTAATAATTTTATAGCAAGTTAGAATAAATATTTGAAATAGAGTGCAGGCATTTGTACAGTTAACAAGCTGTCATTGTGAATGAATGTTGATCATTTCAAATGATAAAAATTTCTTTTTCATTTGGATCGGATACTTTCGTTCAAAAATAATAATGCGAAAAATATCCATTGCATGCGAAAAGTTCAATTTAACAGAGGAGCGTTTAACATCCGGGTTTTGCGTGGGAAGAAAACAACCGTAACCATAACAACCAAAGACCTCCGCATCACGTATCTCGGGACAACCAATATTCGAGTCTCACGGGATGTCAGCTAATAATGACTAGAAAAGAGAGAGCCTGGGAGGGGGAGGAAGGGATTTGCTGTACCTTCTTCTCTTTTAAGGGCTGAAGCTCGTGCATTGAAATTTATCGTAGGACAACTCATTTATGAAAAGTTTTTGAGATTCTTGCGCCGGTCGCCGGGCAATGGCGTGGGCGAAGATGTACAGAAAGGAACCCCCAATGCGCATAATACATCGACGGAGATTCTCTCGTGAATGCTAAGGAATGCACGTTATTTTTTTCCCCTCTCTTTCTGTTCCATTTTAATATTGAATGTTAGAAGATTGCACGCGCGCTCGTAAGGAAGGGGCAGTACTCGTAGTAGGGGAAGAAACGAAGCGCGCGTCTCTGGAAGACGGAGAGTGGGCTGATGAATGGACGGCGGAGGGAGGGAAGGTGGGTCGGGAAAAACTGAAATTGGGAAAAGTCGGTTTCTTTCTCTCTCTCTTGGTAGGACCATGGGGGTGAAGTTTTTTTGTCTAACTCGGTCTCAGAGGTATCGCAGCCACGAAAACGGGTCCATTGTGACAGCCTCAATATGAAGAAGACGTTTTTATTCTCTTTCTTTCTTTTGCCTCCAGCATCTTCAAAGACGAAGAAGCCGGTCCGTTGCCGAAGAACCAATTCTCATCACGAGAAATGAAAATGATCCCTTTCTCCGAGGACATACGACTAATAACTCAATTCATTCCCAGTTATTCTGCTCTCTTCATCTCTTTCTCTTCATTCCCATTACCTCCTCCTCCGAGTTCTCTTCTTCGAATCACAAACAACGGATTTCCCAAGTTTTCTTCCCCCACCCCCACCCCATTCCATCCCTAAGAAATAATGAAAATTGAAATTGAGAGGAAGAGAATTCTATTAGATGGACAATAGAAATTTCAGCTCTAATTTTTTCTGTTTTAACCGAAGAGAATTTATTTTCAATAAGAAATCAAACACTTGCTTAAGACATTTTTACTTTACTACAAATCTTCTCCGTTTCAACAATATTTTTGTATCAAAACAAAATAATGCTTAATTAAAAAATCTTTGTAACTAATAATAATAATTATCATTATTCTTCTTCTTACTAGTCATAAGCACAGCTATCCATTGTGTAGTGGAGCCTGCGTGATGCTTTTTTGGATCAATTTTAAGGATTGGATTGGAGGTGATGGAGACCAGACTAATTGTGTTCGTATTTTAAGGACCATAAATAAGCATTGTAATAAATTTTAAAGAATCTCTATAGTTGCTGGTTGTAGAAAGGTGCTTCAAGAATCACTTTTCATGGAGAAGTGAAGATCGAAACAAACGTGCCTATGTTTTAAGCTAGACCATAAATAAGCAAAGTAACAGATTTAATGGAAATCTGTCCAACTGTTTCAGCGTGATGCACATACAAATGGACAAACGCAAAAATTTTCAAGTTTTTTCTTCATTTGGAAGAGTAATATTTCCATGTTCAGTCAAATTATCTTTTAATAGCTTAAAATCTAACTTTCCAAGATTTGTAAATATCTTGGAAAGTTAGATTTTAGTTTTTTGGTTTGTTTATCTCTAAACTGAAATTGTTGCAACCATTAAACTTGCGAAGGTATTGTTCCAGACAAAGACCAATCGAATTTTAATTCAAGAACTCAAGTGTCTACAATGCAACTCGTTTTAGCTTTGGTAAGTTTTTCTGCATGACAAGAACGTTGCACAGAGAAGTCTACAGGATGTAAATTGTTTATTTAGTTAGAGAACATGAAATAAGACACTTTAGATCACCAGGCCTTACTAATAAGAAAAACCCGGTACCTTTTGATAGAGGTTTGGGTGAATCCTGAAAAGAATTTTCCCGCTGTAAAAGAAATAAGCAAAGAAAAATTCCTGACCTCTGCTCAGGATTCAACCCGACTGCTCCAGAACTTTAGCAATCTCTTTACCACTGGAAGCACCGAGCTCATGAATAAGTTGAGATCATTATTTACTAACCAAATAGGATGAACAGTTATTTTTTTCTGAATAAGACAAAAAAGTCAGCGATTCTACATCAAGATTCGGTCTCACGCTTCTGACTTTTCAGCCAGAATTATATTAAGATTTTTGTCTGCGCAATGTTTTATTTTTGTGCGCTTAAGGCAAAACATCCTGAAAAGATGTCACCCTGTTTTTGAATATCAACATTAATGCATACCAACATATTAATAATTCAAATATGTACAATCTGTCTTTTCCTATCCTGGGTTCGCAAATGTCCGATTGCCAGTAAACATACAAGGCAAGACGGCACCATAGCTTGCCACACACAGATATAGTTCTATGTAGAACAAAAGGACCAATTTCTGGTCAATTGCTGATTATTAACCAACGGTGTAGATATTGTTTAGTATAATGGTGAAGATAGACAATCCTTAAATAGACCTCTACTTAATGGAGTGCTGAGATTATATCAATTAATTACATATTTAAATTATTAATTAACAAAGTAATAATTTGGAAATAAGGCAGATTTTTACGTTTTATTTTGCTTTTTATTTACAATTTTAAGTAGTTTATATCTAAATTGTTCAAGACTAAAACAACTTTAAATTATCGCCTTCTGCATCTTTTTGTTCAGCCTAGTTCTCCTTAGTGACATTTACCATTCCTTAATTATAATCCGGGATTAATTATTAAAGTGCTTAGGGAACAAAGGAAAGAGGAGAGGTAACATTAACACAAACTGCTGGTACATTAATTCTAGCTCTCCAATTATAAGGAATTCCAGATTCATAAAAAGGACCGAGTGGCTTAATTTTAATTATTTGTGCTAAATTGTTACACAGAATCAACTAGCTTTAGGTTGTTTTCCACACCTAATCTGATAACTGAATTTTTGTCTCAACATTTACCTAGAATTAAATATGCTTCAGACCCTAAAATTGAACGTTTACTAAAGGGAAGACATTTTTGCAAACATAATGATATTTCTCCATTAGAATATTTATTTTTTTAAAAAAAATTGACCACCAACATCGATTTCTGTAGAATGATGATTCTCAAAAAATTGAAAAAAAAAATCAAATAATTTCAATAAAGATAATATCAAATCTTATTTTTTTTTTAAAGTTTTGAAGAGGGCGGCTTAAAGTCGTTTTCCAATGAAGTTTTCCATTGTTTTTCTTCTAATAGTTTTATTAGAAAAAATGCTAAAAAACTGCGAAACTTTGAATTTTTTTTTTGCCCTAGTTATAAATAAGTAATGGGTTTTGCTGCTATTTAGTGTTAAATATAAAATGTAAAAGAGTTTATATTTAATGTAGTTGTGTGTTCTGGTGTGGAGTTTTTAATGTCTTATTTCATCTTCAGCATTATTAAAGTCTTAATGTCTTGCCAGCTAAACAAAGAAAAGCCGAGAAGATATCATTATTTGGCTGAGCTTAGAGAATCAGCTGTCCTTAATCCGCCCTCGCTTAGTTCGTATCCAAGGTCAAATAGAATATAAAAGTAAAAACAAAATATGTCACAAATAACAAAACACATTAAAGGAAATTAAAGAGAGAAAAAAACATAATTTCAATTGGCAAGTTCTTATCCTGCAAAATAATAATAATAATAACACGTACATTTAAAGGTATTAATAAACATTAACATTAAAACATACATTAACATAAACATAAATTAACATTTGCTACCATTAAGTGGTAGCAAAGTTGCAAGTTTCATTTTCACATATTTTAAATTACTTCTACAATTTGTGAATGTTTACATGAAGTCACTTTGTATTCTTTTTTTTTTATGTTACTTATCCCTGTATCTCAGTTGACGAACATTGAAGAGAAGCAGTAAGACCGAAACAGCTGTCCCCGAGTTTTATTAAGACGAAAAGTTAGTAAGATTCTACAATGTAGGTTTATTTGTTTATTTGTTTTTTATTCCAGTGCTTGATGTTGTTATGTCTTTTAAAACCTTTAAAATTTTAATTCTCACTAAGAAATTTCGAAACAAAATCTATCTTATTCAGATAAACTTTTTCTTGATGGACTGACACTGCAGTAAGCTCAACTGTAATCGTAGTTTTCATTTTTCTTTCTTCAACAATTTCACGTTTCTTCTGCGTTGGAGTAAACTTAGCATTTGATTGGAAGGAAGGAGTTTCCTTGTCGTCCATTTTTCTCTCTCATTGATTCGTTGCTGGTCTTTTATAATGCGTGGCTAATGGCGATTTGCCAGGGACTCCTTTGCGCACGCGCGCCACTGCAAGGAACAGGAAGTTTCCCCGATTACTAAATAAAGAAACGTCTTGTTTCACGTTGACTTCGATACTGATACGGCGATTTCCGGTCTACAATTGAAATTTCATGGCAACGGAGAGCTTCCGCCATGCGTGGAAAAGGGAGTGCTTCCGAATTCTCTTCCGGTTGATTCTATCGTCCCGCGATGTCAGAGACGAAGTACAAACGAATTAAAATTAAAGCGTTATTCGTATTTCAAACCTCAAGCCCTTTTTGAATTGTCCAAATAAAGGTGGCGAATTACTTCGTCACGCTTATTTCAAAATAAATGCTAAATTGCCCAAAAGACTATGCGCCATTTTTCTACAATAGGCAAATTTCCTCCTTGAAGTTCAAAATCGATGTAGAGCAGCTGGAACCTTCTTTTTCATAGTTTATATGTTAAAGGAGATTGTACCAATCTCAATAAAAATGATAAATTAAAATAATATTCAAGGTAAACAAATATAATCCAGTAACACTACTAGGGCACGCTATTAGAGATTGAGATTTATTTTTTTCGGAAATAGTTCATTATTATTATTTCATTATGGCTCCTTTTCAGGATAGGAATTTCGATCACTATTCTAGTAAATATTATACATATATATTTATACAGGATGGTCCTAAAATGGTTGGCCCAACTTGAAAGCTCGATGCAAAGTAGCAAAATAACGAAAAAAGTCCATACGAACATGGATGCGGAAATGCTTTATTCAGATGTTACAGAATGATTAATACTTACGTAGGCTATTGTGTAGTCACTGTTAGATGAGGTGTTCGAACTTCCCTCCACCAGCAGCACAATATCGTCGTGAGAATTGCCGATTCGCTCAAATATGCCAGCTGTTAGATGTGTGAATATTATGCAAAATGTCCTGAAATCACCATTCCAAGTAAGGAATGTGGCAGGTTATTTCAGTAGTTGTTATTCGAGCTATATTTAGCAATGTGTTCTCACCATTTGTAGGCATAAACAAACAGTTGCATCGTTGTCACCATGAACCAATACTCTAACGGGGAGTTGGCACTAATGGAAGAGAAAATAAGAACAGCAGAGAGCCCTGCATCTTTACCGGGAAAGTTATCTGCCATTCAACGAATGTCTTGCAGAAACAGAATCATTTGGAACTGTTACCGTTAATTGGGCCGATACATCTGCGGACACTATTGCAGAAGAGCAGGTAGTTGAGTTGAGAGCAGACAATCTAGACAGGGCGCCACAACAGTAGACATGTCGCATTAAAGTGTATACAGAATTCTCCTGAACAACCATATTAAGGGCAGCGCGGATGCTCTCTCGCCTACGGATTTCCCTTCATAAGCCAGAATGTTGCGAATGGTATTTCCAACAGTGTGCTGCATTTCGTTTTAGCAGCAATTTATCGACAGACGAAGTATGCTTTATCCGGGTTGCAATTATGAACTTCCACAACTGTCATCGTTGGGCCGATGCAAATCCACACGTTACCATCCAGGTAAGCATTAACAGCAGTTCATTAAATGTATGGGCCGGTATTTTTGGAGATTGTCTCATTAAGCTAGTATTATTGCCATCTAGGCTGAATGGAGTGGTTTACAAGCGTTTTCTTAAACCGACTTTAGTTGCATTGCTAGAGGATGCCATATTATATATCCGTCGTCAGCTGTGGTTGATGCTTTACGGGGCTCCAGCTCATTTCAGCCTCACTGCTCGATGACATCTTAACCGCATCTATCGTGGTCCTTCTATTAGAGAGGAGGACCAATAGTTTGGCCTGAATGCTTCCCTGACCTAAATTCTCTGGATTTTTTTCTCTGTTAGGCTACTATCTGAAAAAAACTAGCGAGCACTACACCGGCTCCCAAAGTACAAACATTGTGTGACCGAATTGTGAGTGGATACACAACGATTCAAGGTACCAGATACATTTGAACGTGTCGACAATCCTCATGGTGTGAAGCATGTGTTTCTGCTGGTCACTTTATTAGGTATACTCCTGCTGTGCGCACAAATGGTACGGGCAGTGTGGGCAGTGTTCCTGGTACACGTTGGGTCCATCCATACCTCTAGAGGCACGTCAGGATGCTAGAGCGTACCTAAACATCGTAGCTGACCAAGTGCAACCGAACATGTGAACAGTTTATCTCATGAAAATGCCTACTTCCAGTAGGATAATGCGCCGTAGCAGAAATCCGCATCACAATGGGATGGTTTGAGGAACATGACGATGACTTTTCCTTGCTGCAGTGCTCCGCTCAGTCCCCGGATCTCAGTCCGATTGAAAATTTGTGGGATGAGCTGGAATAGGCTGTTCGCTCCAGGCCTACACCTCCATCAAATCTTCAGGAACTGCGTGACACACTCATGTCTGCATGTTACACAATACCTCAACAACGTTTTCAGCATCTTGTGGAATCCACGGCTCGACGAATTCAGGCTGTTTTGAGGACTAAAGGAGGCCCAACACGTTACTAGGTAGGTATACCTAATAAAGTTACGGTAATATATTAGAAAGGTAGATTATTTACGTACATACATAATATAAAAAAAATAATATACATCTTTATATGCTTCTTCTCTATAGTCATTGTAAAAATTCGATCACGCTCTAATTTTCTTTCGGAAGTGGCTTCTAAATTACTTCAAACGTTATATAGTCTTCTTGGCAATCAGAAATAAAAAATATTCTGAAAAAAAAATATATTAATTATAAATGCACATGAAAAACGAAATATTACAGCTCCAGTGAAGCACAACAATTGAGTTCGTGTCGGCAATCAACCAATGACGTTTGTATTTTCGCCACCAGATGTCATATTCCAATGGTGTTCATCCGATAAGAATTAGAAATTAAATATTTGGGTGCATTTACAAACATTAGACAGCTACAATTAAAACCGAAGACATAAAAAATAAGAACAAGACACCGAGATTGTTAACCAAGTTCACCAAATCTCTAGAGAAGCTTCAGATTATAATGGAATTACAGGTGGATTAAAGAATGAAAAACTGATCCTCAAAAAAATTATATTGGTATTCTTTCCATCCATCCATAGTTTTCTGTCCGAAGACAGGTCCAGTTCTATGGAGGTCTCACATGGATCTCCTAGAAACACCTGAGGAAAGATACTGGGGGTGGTTTCCCGTTGCCTGCCCCCAGGACGCCATTAAGGAATGACGTCAGACCGAAGAGAAAGTGAAGAAGAGGCTGGACAACACAGGAAAGGAAATTGAAACAGCCATGCCACTGCCGGGATTCGAACCCAGGTACTGGCGCATTGGTCGCCACGGCTGGCCGCCGCCGAGACCGCACGGCCACGCCAGCACGGCTTGGTATTCTTTATTTTGTATGTTTTTTGTTATTTTATTTGTTTGAAGAGATCTTTTCTTAATTTATTTCCTCTGATCTAAGAAGAAACTGGATGAATCTAATTCATGAGGTTGACAAATCTTAAAACATCTGTCCTGCATTTCCATTTAGTAATGTCTCAAAAGTTACTGAATATACATCTAATTATTGCCATTTTTTTCCCGTTAATTTATTTAATACTTCTGGAATCTTTATTTTTCCAGTAGCATTTAATGACATCAATGCCAAATTCATCATCTTAAAAAAATCTTAAAAAACCAATAGTAAATATTTGCTTATGTTACGCAAAGCAAATTTGTATCATCTATTTATTGCATTTAAGACCTTCACCCTAATTAATTTCAACCCAAAACTTATTTGTTAGACAATATCTTTTTTGGTTCCTAATTGCTGCAAGTTATTTTATGAATTTGAATTACTGCTAATGAATTACTGCTAAAGTTACTAGGATTAAATGAATTATTATTTGAATTGCTGCTGTAGAATTAAAAGCCCAGAAATTATATTCTTTGACTTTTGTGGACTGTTAGTAAGTAATCAACAACAAAATTGCTGTGTGCTGTCTTTCTATTAGGTCACCAAACAATAAAGATTGTTAGAATCTAACAAAACGAAAGCGTGACTCATTGTTGAAACAGAAATCAACATAGTTTTGAATAAGACTATTGTTAAATGGATAACAATGGTATTTAATGCATGTTTTCATTCTTAATATCACCGTAATAATGAATTCTATTATGGTGACCCAATAGAAAGAAAACATTCATTATTCGCCATTGGTAGGCACTTAATATGGGTTAAGAAATTTGAAACCGCATTCTAATTTATTGTTGAACAATTAATAACTTCTGGACAAGACTTTTTTTTTCATTTTTTCATATAAAGAAATAAAATTCAAATGCTTGACCACGTACTTAACATTGACAAGAATTTAAAACCACACAGATAAGAGGTAGAAAGTACGACTTCCATTGAAAAACTACTTTATCGGATTGTATCTTTGATTAAATGTCTTTTAAAATAACGTCAGGCTTAAAAGTTTTTTGATGTTTTAATTGATTTTAATTTTGAAAGTTTTAATTAATTTTCTTTTCACTTCTGTTACCGGTAAATAAAAAAAAGAAAGAACTACCTCAAAATTTCCTCACAAAACAGTTTGCTAAACGTAAAATGAATACAATTTTTTAATCATAGAATATGAATAACAGAAGCCCTGCTTGCCTCAGTGCACCTCGAGGGCTTCTTGCATGAAATGATTAATCCAGACACAAATATCATTCCTGTTCATTTCACTCGACATTGTCAAACTTAGCGGAAGAGATTACTTTCTAAAACACAGATACACCCACAATTTGTTTATTATTAAATTTGGCGAATTCTTTTTTTGCAGTACACCATTTCTGGAAGCCAGCAATAAAACGGTAAAACATACAAAAAGTCAGATTAAAATTCATTCTTCAAAGCTTACCTTGTGATATTACTGCCTCGATAATGAAATTACATTAAACTTCAATAAAACTTCATAAAAACTTCAATAAATTTGCAATCCAATCTAAGTTGGGTCTATGCAAAATTTTAAGACATATAAAGTTGAGGAACAGTTTTTGCAAAGGATCTACATTAATTATAATTGTTTAGATTATAAATGTTAAAAACATCAAAAACATTTTTTTCTTTGTGTTAAGTAGGCCTAGTTACTTATTTAGATATTTAAAAGAAATAAAGTGTCCATTCATGATTGCTGAAGAACTTGTAACAGCCAGAAGACAGTGTTAGAGCTCCTTTTTGGTACAAGACTATCGGTACAAGAATAAGATCATGGAAACTCTTGGATACCAGTTGTAGAAGAAATGGTTAAACCCTAGGTAATCTCATTCGGAGGAATCCAGTGTAGTGTGTCTGTTGTCCATCTATGATACTTCTTCTTACTATGTATCCCGCCCTTTTCAATTGAGATTCTCTACGACAACTGGAATCGTAGTTATCTTTATTAATTTGCTAGCGATTTCACCTTGTAATTTCGTACATGCAAAATTTAAAATTAATCCTAGCATGCATCTTTGTTGAGCCTATAATTTTGAAATGCCTCATTGGCAAGCGGTCTGTCTCTGCTGAAAGAGCGCTTTTCGTTTAAATTTGTTCTTTTTAAACATAGTAATATTGCTTCGTTCAAATATCCTTATTTCTTTAGAAGACGCTCCAATCAAATTCTTTGCAATTCGTATTTTTACCGTTTACATTTCATGTCAAAGATAATCGTAGTTGTCTCTGCCTCCAGTTCTGAATTATCCATCTCCACTGTTTTGTATACTAAATCAATTTTTCATACAGTATAATCTTCGAGATTAAGTTCTTGAACCACAGATTGTAATTCTGAAACGTTTTGTAATGATGAAATTTTGCCATTCGAAAAACACAGATAGTTTATAGCGTAGAATATACGACCTTGTAATGCATTCGTTAAAAGAGACTTTAGAACTTGTCGTTTTCGTTGTGAGACTCTCTTTAATGTTTATAATATTTCTCCATACATTTGTTAGGCTTTTGTATTTATGGGTAACTTATTCATCTCTAATTCATTGACTCAGGATTTCATTTCGAAATCACAAAATGATGAAATTACAACTAATCTTAAGGATGAATAACCATTTTAATGATAAATCCCTAATATTATTGTGAAAACGCGTATTTTTAATAAGCTTAGCTAATTTTTAAGTTACTTAAAAATTAATATTTTAAATTACTAATTATTATAGTAATAATATAATTACTAATCTTTAACATTCATTTTTTCTGTATCAAAAACTGATTTTTTCAAATTTTTTTTTATATTTTTACAACAAAACTACACGACATTTTAATACAACAATAAAATTCGAATAACTTTAATTTTCCTTTGCAAATTTACTTTTGTGATAACCTAGAAGCAATCCATAATACAGTATATATACTTCCAAAATTGAGCCGATATTAAATTTATTGATATGAATTCAAAAATTCCACAAAGGAGTATTTGAAATGAGAGCAAGATAAAGAGTATTTTACTAATAAACATTATATGTGCTTGTATTTTCTTTTATCCTTGAAATTAATGCTACTAGTAAATATTTCAATTAATTCATTAAATTTTTGTTTGGAGTTTTAGTTAGAATAATTGAGAATACATCGATCACTACAGTCAATTTTATAATAATGGTTTTCGAAAATCTTTCTTTTTCCGTCCCTTCAATCTGTTTACGTACTTAGTAAAAAGTAAAAGTGATTAGGGACGCATGCGCACACTTGACAGTATTTCAAGAGAGCGATGGAGCATACTAATTGCACACGGCGCTAATCTAGATAGTTCGAGTGGTGGGGTTCTGTTGTATGTGTGAATATGCGGAGATCTGCGAAGTGGTAATGTGAAGAAAAGGGGTTGAGAGTGTATAAGGGGTGGGGTAGGTGGGAGGTTAACAGCGAGAGAGTGACGGCGGCGGCGGTGGATTTGGAGGAGGGGTGGGGGAGGTAGAGAGGGAACAGGGAGAAATCTTGTCGATTCTGAGCTACACGGGCAGAACCACCGGAGCTGTGGCGGTTGTCGTTACCGAGAGCCAGCCTTATTTGCCCCCTATTCAGCTGCGAATGGGTCCGTGAATAGGCGTTTTCAAAGGCCGACTGCTGGCGCCTTTGAACGGAGCTCACTTGGCTCGGACCCTATGAATGATTTTCAATTTAGCGTCGGACAATAGCCAAATCACGGTGAATAGGAGCTGTGCTGATCTCATTACACTGCCCAATAATAAACGTCGATTTCAGTTGAATAGCAAGTATTTGTCCTGCATCCTTCATTATGGCCTATACAATGGCAGGCCTTTCCATCCCCATTCATTGCTATTCATCGCACCTTCGCCAGTGGGCTTTGTGCGTAGACACTGGGGAAAGGAGGGGCAGAGCAGAAGGGGCCGAGTGCGGGGGTGAGTAAATAGACGGATACGACGGATAGAGTGGATGAATATACCAGACACGCAGAATAATGCGTATTAAAAGGAGATGAGCCAAAGAGAACTCAAACTGGTTCTAGATTCTGTTAATTTTGTCCAAAAACAAAAGCCAAGGCGGAAAGTCATGATAGCAGTCACCCCCATCCCTCTGTCTGTAACTAGGGTTAATTGGAATACAGAGTTCTTGGAGGCTTTCATCCTCAACTAACCACTTCCTGATGAAATTACAAAGAAATATGCAAATGGTGAAATGAACGACCATAAAATCGTTTCGAAAGGATGAATATCGACTATTTAATTCCTGTGGTTGTGAAAAGAAAAGAAATAAAACTAAAATAATATATACTGATCAATTTCCGGAGTAATAA
>JAFIDM010049193.1:1798-19238 GCA_023159025.1 Thereuonema tuberculata
AAAAAAAAAAAAAAAAAAAAAAAAATAATAATAATGTGAATAAGTTGTGTTTGTATGAGTATGGTTGATTGCAAATCAATATCCTCTCTTTGTTTTTTATTCTTTTATAATTGTACTGTCCATTTCAAACACCTATTGTCAAGATGTTTTCCTAAATTGAAGATGCATTATTAATCAATTTTCTTCCATAGGTTACCAAAGTTAAATAGAGAACTGATCTTGAATTTGAGAATGAAAAAAGAATGTAAATCAATTTTTTAAAAACATAACCTTTTAATAAAATGTAAGATAAACTGTAATGTTTTTGTTATTTATAAAATCAGTTACAATAAATTAATTTTTTAAAATAGCTGTAATTACACATCCTCAGTGTCATACTTGGTCATCTTATTCATAATGTAAAAACTAGCCACTGAAGAACACTAATTAAAAAAAAAGGAACTTGGAAATTTCAACCTTAATTAAAAGAAAACAATGAAGAAGTGTTCCTTCATCCTGCATATTGCAACATGGAAAATTAATGTTTGAGTATTGGTGAGGAAATTAATATAAATTTTTAATGTACGAAAATTCAACATTACAAATATTATACTTCCTACTTAAAAAAAAAAAAAAAACTTTTAGTGAATGTATAGTGAGAATGTGTCATTAGCCCCTTATTACTTAACTACTAAATGAATATTTTGCATATTTCTTTTACTGAATTGAAGCTTATTATAAGATTGTTTTCTTTTATTATTCAGTATATTCTTCAGCATTTTTTAGACATGCTACTGATCTGAGAAAGAAAAAACTTAGAAGTTATAAAATATCTTAAATTATACTTATCTTCTGGATATAATAGTGAATGCTGAGACAAACAGAAATGCAGAAACACAAATCTTAAATTAGTCTAAAGGCTCAACATGAGTCAAATTACAAGAATAAGTAGGTGTTCTATTGTCTCTATTCTTAAATTAGTCTTTCTGATTTATGTTTTAGTCTCAGCATTCACTATTTTATATATATATATATAAATACATAGACACAGTATTGTTGAGATAATTTTTAAGAGATAAATTGTACTTATCATACAAACAGTGTGCTTGTCATTGCAATCAGATCAATGTGAACTTATTTACAGATCTGCATTGAAATCTGCAATACTTAAAAAAATAAAAATAAATAAATAATAATAATAATAATAATAAAGTTAATTATAATTATACGAAGCAAGTAGCAAGATAACTTTTCTTACAAAACTGCTATTTTCTCTGTTATTATAAAAATATCTATCAAAAGACAAATTGTCAGCAAATTTACGAAATAAGATTTTAAAAATAAAATAAAATAAGGAGAGGTACTCATTAATGTTTATGATTTTACCTAACAAATGAATTAGTAATATATATATAGGATTAAGAAAAGTTTTAGGTGAGTGCTTAAGGGGATGAAAAAAAAAAGTTTTATGATTTATCTTTTCTAAAGCATAATTAAGCATCCTTTACATATTGTTACATATCTAGCCTAAAGTAAACAGAGATAATTATTATTATTGCTTAGCTATTTTTTCAATTTGTATGCTTAAAGAGTTTCTCAGCAAATCGAGACTGAACTTGATACAAAAATAAATAAATAATTTACATATGCACCAAGTGGCTAAGTAAATTAAAAAAACTTAATTTACACCTACTGAATATCAGAAATAATAGGCTAATTACTGAATAATTAAAATTTAACTTTTTTGTAAAATGAAAGATTAAAAATAAATTACGTAAATGAGACAAACTTTGTATTCCAAAATATTCTGAGATTTTATATTAAAAATATTTTTACTAACATTAAGTTTCTAATTCATTATTATTCTTTACTACTACTAACATTTTTATCAGCTATTTCAATCTTTTGTCTTAAAGCAATTAAATTAAAAGCTTCTAATTCTTACTTCCTTTATTAGTTTCTATTCTTGCAAACTAATTGTAGGTACAAAAAAAAACAAAAAAAAAACCATACAGTGATAAACTTCATCCTTATCGTTCTAGAAACTTATTAGTTTCTGAAATGTAATTGAAATTTTCTGAGCTTACTTATTTCTTTTTTTGACATGCACCCTTACATAAATTAACTAAAAAAAATAAAATAAAAAATTGTATAATTACTTAGGTGTTGAAGCGTTCGGGCACTTAGCAAATCGGCAGTTTAGGCCTAAATCCATGCGAAGTCAACCACAAATTGTAGAAAATCTTCACTACTTGAAAAGAGTTGTTTTATCTAAATGAACTTCGGTATATCTTTATATTAATAAACACTGTTAAGTTTTCTAATGAAACAGAAGCAATTGAATGGATCTAGAATTTAAATACAATGAAAACGTACGCCTCGCCGCCATTACTTCAAATTTTCCGCTGAAAGAAAAGCCACTGCGCATGCGTAATTCTGAAACTTTCACGTTTCACAGCGAGACTATGGCGAGACACACTCATTTTACAGGGAATTACTGTTATTTCGAAAAACGGTGTAATCCTGTTAAAAACCGGTGTAAAAAACAGTGATTCCCAGTTAAATATACTGTAATTTTTTACAGTGTAACAGTGTACTGGCCTACGATGTAGAGTAATAAAATTTTTTTCGTGTAATCCGAACATTTCCGAATCCGAACAGAGCACAACCCCGGATTTCCGGGGTTCTACTGTATAGTAAAATTTCAAATCTCTAGTAATTTCAGATCCATTTCTTCGACATGACTCATTAAAAAATATTAAACTCATCTTTCAGAAATTATTTTTTTAAATTTTCATGCAATTCAGTAATTTGTTTTACTTATTATACTATTAAAATCGTTAATCATCAAAGACTTATTATAAATGGATAATAAATAATTCCGCATCATTTCATTCTAGGAAGAGCAACTCTCAGTGGAGAAATTTAATATTTTGATATTAAAAGCAAAGGAAACCATAAAGCTAACAAAGAGTAACTTCTAGTTCTTTTGTGTTGGCAAATGAATGGACATCGGTCTTTCGGAAATATGCATTTTATTAAGTTGCAAATTTGAAGCTTAAGTAGATGTATTCTGAACCCATTTCAGAGACAAATTTTAGCTAGTTCTAATATTACCATATTATATTATTGTTATATACGCCAGTTTGTTTTTGTGAAACATTTATGTTTTTGTAAATGTATCTGGAGACTAAATGAAATTTGGCACTTTATTATTTACAACAAACAAATAATTAAAAACCATTTCAAAACTACTTCATTTTCGGATTTAATTATATTGCTAAATTCATTTTCATCTTCACTGGTAAGTAACAAGTGAAGAATAACAAGTGATTTACAAAATCTCGAGAGTTTCTTAAGTTAAATAAACATCAAATGTGTGTGTTTCTGTTGCTTTTGTTCTCCAACAGCTTTTAAATTACCTTACAAAATGTCAAACTCGTTTCTTAGTTTACACATAGACCGAAACTCAAGTGAATCCAGTTGTGCAAGGTTCCAATAAGGTATGACTCATGTATGTCTGTCTTGTAGTTTGAGCTTTAGATGTGGTGATTGACAGACAAAATGAATAAGTCATAAAAGTAAAAGCTCTTCTCCCTTTACACTGTCGTGTAGGCTACTATACTAAGCAGTCAAGCGTTCATTTTATGCAAATATCTGCAATGTGAATTTTAAACCAATTTCAAAGTACCATTCTTCAGAATTAAGCTGGACGCGCATCGAACCCCGTATCCGTATTACGTATCCGAAAAACGGATACATGACGTCATTTTCTACTACGTCCGTCGATTTGTGACGTCAAACTCACGTATTTTTTCACTATACGGGAACGTTGGACGAGTTTCAACATTCCCGTATTCCGTATGTGACGTCATATAAACGTCACCAATCAGAATGTTTCTTTTGTTGCAACGTCAACCAATCCCAACGCAGCTGCGCCATGTGGAGAACAAATGGCAATGTTCCGACTAACATTTCGGCTACATGATTGTGATATTCCCCATGAGTGTCCCTTCGCTGAAGAATATCACGCACCCATTTTTTCTTCCTCCTCCGCAGACAATACCGTGTATAA
This sequence comes from Thereuonema tuberculata, assembly GCA_023159025.1. Classification (NCBI taxonomy): domain Eukaryota; kingdom Metazoa; phylum Arthropoda; class Chilopoda; order Scutigeromorpha; family Scutigeridae; genus Thereuonema; species Thereuonema tuberculata. The sequence continues at coordinate 5,853 of JAFIDM010049193.1, forward strand.
ATAAATTCACCAAAAATCGCTGGTCGTTGCTCAGCCGATCCATCTTGAACAATTTTGACGCGAAAACAGATGCATTATGGGAAACGTTCATTTCCTTTTCCGGTTTTAACAACGGGAAGACGGAACACAATGCGTGTTTAAAATATGGGAGTCGGAAGACGGATTAAGCAATACGTAATACGGATTACGTGATACGGAGTGCCAATGCGTCTGACCCTTTAACATCGCAAAAAAAGATAGATGTAAATTTCTTTTTTTTTTTCTTATTAAAATGCAAACTTAATGCAAACATATTAATTAAGACCAGTTCTTTTGTGACGTTCTTCGAATATTTAAGGTACAAAAGTTCTTCTGTTTCGGGGATTCTTAATCTCCAAAATAATTATTGACGCAAGTGTTTCACGTTCCAATTAAACTGAAGGAGACTGCTAGACTCATTATTTGTTGTCAGCGACTTAATCTCTGCCTTTCTGGTTTCTTTCATTACCACAATTCTTTCGAATTTCAACAGTATAGGAATAAAAAAACAAGTTTTAAAACTGTAAAGCCTGTGACTTAATATTTTTAATTAAGAAATATGTAAGATTAGATTTACAAAGGTATCGTTGCAAATTCCATTTCAATGAGACAAACAGTTTTGTTCTCCCTTTAGCAATTTCAGGGAAGTGGTCTTTTACACAAAAAAAAAATCTTATTTGATATCATTAAATAACAGATAATACTGAAAGCATTACAAATTCAATAATGGCCTTTTTTTTTAATTTTGACGAGAAAAATTATGAAATTATAAATAATTTACTAAAAACACGGAGAGTTGATATATGATAATTTTTTAACACCTACCTCAAATTACTTGAATTCTTTCCTCCACCATCGATTCTATTAATGCTTTCCAAACATTTGCACTGTAGTTCTGCACCTCAATTTCCACCTCAATTTCCACATTTATACCCCTAGCGTTAAACGGAGGGGTTAATTCTCTCCTATTCCTGCTTACAGAGGAACATAAGAGTTGTTACTTGGTGGCTTCCTAATGCCCTTTTCTGCAGTCCAAATGCCCAATAATCCATGGGACTAGCTTCGGATGAAGAGGAATTTGGATGAAGAGAATAAAATCTATCCCTCTTTCAGCCTTTATCCGTTCATAGAAATGTAAGCTACTTACAGAGGTATGACTTGATGCATAGTCTTGATATTCAATTACTCTTGATTTGTCACAATCTGAGCACTAAGCCCATGCCTCATTTATCTTCATATCCCCTTAATTAAGATCCCACTTAATGCCATTAATTATATGCTAAGAATGTTTCATGTTTACAGAAGTTTCTTCGCCTTTCCACTGTACTTATGGAGATGCAGTTGTATGCTGAGAGAACGCTTAACAGTTGGCTGGTCAACATTAAATTCTTTCTCAATGGCACGCTGCGTCAGTGGATTCTCTCTGGATGTCATCCTCTTCAGCCTGGTCAACATAATGGATGTAAGCTTCCGCATGGGTTGTCTTTTCTTCTTTTTGCGTGGCGAAAACAAAACAGTATTAATTGCATACCGATGAGTAATCGTACCAACTCCGGTCCGAATATATCCTGTAGGCACCGTCTCTTAATGTAAACAAATCTGGAAAGAGCTAATATGTACTCTTCTTCAGAAAAGCTTATTTTTGGCGGCATTATTACTTCGAAATTGTTTTCCAGTCATGATGCAATTCAACACGTGCATTTGGAACAGCGATATATCAAATCATGGGGAATTAATCTCTAATCTCGAGAATTAGATACGCACGTACACAGATGACAACATCAACCACCGTAAAATAAATTCATTAATTCATTATAGAAAAATTTATAGCTATATTCTTCTAAATGTAGGAATATATAACTGCATAAATTTATTTTTAAATTCCTACAGTTATATAAATAGCAAACTTTTGATTAGTTCAATCAGTTCAGGCAGCCTACTCTATAATACAACCTTGAAATGATATATCATTAAATATTAATTTTTATCAGTTATATTTTGCGCTTAAAGATTCTATAATAAACTAAAATAATATGTAATGAACGCACATTACAATTTATTATAATATCTAATATGTGGCCAATCCTTTGCGAACCACTTAGATAAAAGATGTAATAATAAACGAAGGTAATATTTTGCAGGTTTGTATCTTAAATTGCTCTTAATGACAAATTTTCACAACAATGGACTGATTTTTAACTGATTTTAATCAAAGAAGATAAGAATGGAAAAACAAGAACCAAAAAAATATAACTTGACCGTTTTACGGATGCAATTGAACGTTAAATAAACCGTTTTTATCCGGATTTGTCGAGAAAATCGAGTACCACAAAGAAATGATTCGAAAGCGAATGGCTAAATTCTTTTTCCGTTCTTTCGTTGTGGAATCAAAGATATTGATAAACATCAACATTTCTTTACTGTTATTAATTACAAAGAAATGACATAATTGCTAATAAAAGATATAATCGCTTATGTAATTGTGAACAAGTTTCTATTTTCGTTTTCTTGTCGTCCTGTCTAAAACAATCAAGAATGTATTTAAAATAACGGATTAAAAAAATAGAAGATCGGATCTGTATGACAGACAAACAAACAAAAGCTTTCGGAAAATAACTTTAAATTTTAGATAACCTCAAATATATGTCAGAAAAAGCCTGTTTGAAACAAAAGAAAATTGCCGTAATTTAAGGTATAGTTAAAATGTTTATATCGAATTTTTGCAGCATATAATTGTAATTGTGTAGAATTTTAATTAATATTTTTTTCCCGTTGAGCTCAGCCTTCAATATTAACAAAAATAACTGAACCTACATTTACTTAACAAGAAAAAAATATTTTCAAATTGTACTGTTTTCAATTTTTATTTTTAAATCTATGTCGCATACAATTCATGTATGAGTTAAAAATTAAAAAAAGAAAATAAAAATGTAAAAGAAACAATTAATTATTTCACTGTTCTTCTTAAAGTGTTCAGAAACCGATTATATTCTTTTGGCAGTGTTTAAATTGAAATTGTTGTTAAAGTCTCATTATCTTGTCTATCTACTTTACATTCTGTTGTTGTTGTTCTGACTTTTGTGTTTTTCCAAAGAGTGGAGGCGAATGATCAAAGCAGAGAAAGACTTTTCCTTCTTTTTGTTGTTACTTCCTGGCTTTCAGTCCAAAAGGAAGGAACCGACGCTGAATAGAAAAGCACAAGGCTTTGAACAGTTGACTAGATTCGAACGATAACAAGAAAGAGTTAAAACTGATGGACATAAAATAACAAAAACATTCTCTCTCTTAATAATAAATTGTGTCTGATTCTACTTTACAACATGTAGCTATTATATTATAATTATGATGTTAATAATTTAGTGAAGTGTAGTAATTGCAATAGTATTACATTGCTTTATGAAGTAAATTCAGATAAAAACAATCATAATTATTTTTTTTATATCCAAATGTTATCTTCGACAATTAAAAGAAGATCGCAATAAAATTTGAGCAACACATTTTTCCAGTAACTTAGGAACAGTAACTCATAAAAAATAAAAATAAAATAAATACCATTAATAACTGCCATGATAAACAGTGGACTAAGTGGTAACAAAAAAAGTTCCAAGGAGGAAATTAGTGATCATTCTAATTAATGACTGCATATGACTAAAATATTATTATTAACTGAAATCAACACAGAATTTAAATATTCAACTTTCAATCAAGATTTGCATTTAACGGACATTTAAAAACTTTGCAAAAGCTAAATTTTCTGTAGGATTAAATTGCGCCTTAATCTTTTTTAAATGGAACATTACTTCTTTGGAAAATATTGATTCAATCGCCAATTAGAAGTTGGTTGAACAATCCTGCATAGAAATGGTACAACGATGGAAGATACGCATAAAGTTATATAACGCCAGATTCTTCCAATTTTCGAAAACTGTATGGGGGGGAGAGGTTGCAATGTCTATCAAGTTGCTCTTTTCCTCAGAACTCGAATGCAGTAAGGAATTGAATTGAATTTGAGCAGGTTTGATTGCTGGGATGACAATTGGAGAGATTCACTTTGACTTTGTGCTCCATGCTTTGACTGCTCGAAATATCGAGGAAGCAATCAAACTTCGTGAACTTACTTTAATTTCTTTTTATTTTTATTAATTTTGTTTATTTTTCCAGCTTTCAAATATTAATAAATTTAAATTTCGGAAATTTGATTTTTGTTAATTTTCAAAGGTGGTTTGATTCTTTCGATCATTGACATTTGGCTAATCTAATAGATTAGATTATAATTGCGATTTATTATTCCCTTAATTTATTAAGAGATTTTTACCTGAGCATCTAATAAGATATCTATTTTGAAGTAAAAAATAATGATGAAATTCACTATCTTTTAAGGATTTTTCTTTTAAAAAACTTGCAATTCCAATTATTAATAACGTTAAAAAAGTAAATTAAATAAATAAATTTGATTTTAAAATATTCATTTCAATTCGAAAAGAAATTAATAAAAAAAGCTTCTCTTACGCATTCTATTTTCAAATTTTTGATGTAGGTCTATAGGTCGATTAAGCTGTTACTGGTTTAATCTTTAATTTATGTGAATATTAAATTAGACAGAAGTGTTTATTTAGATTACCGACTGATCATTTCTGATTGTTTGACTAATTAAGTAATTTACTGAATTTGAATTCAAATATACCCAAATTTATGTATTTGTTCTATAATGAAGTCTGATTAATTATAAGAAACGGAGTGATATTGACATTTTCCAGAATTCCTTGACATTTCCAAATGTCATAAATTCAGGACACAAAATTATATGAACAAATCAAGTGTATTATTAAGTAAGAATTTAATTAATTAATTAACAAGTTAATTAACAAATTCCCAAATTTGTAAAAAAAAACAAATATGTAAAAAATTAACATATTAATCTGTATAATAGAATAGGAAAGTTAAATTTGCTAATCTAACAAGGTAAGACATGATTTCGTAAGATTTTGTTATCTTTTTAAATCAATATCTTCTTTAAGTCAATATTAATAAAATTTATATTTTCATAAAACAAACAGAAAGTTTTACACAGTGCTTTAAGGACTTAAATAACAAAAAAATAATTTAAAAAAATGATATGTTCGGTTTAATATTAGAATTTTTTAAAATTTAGAAGGTGAAAAACTGTCCAAATTAAAATAAGTAACTTATTTCATCTTTTAACAGTGCCATTCCAATTTATTGAATGAAATAATGAAAATTATTTTAAGATAAAAGTCAGAGAAACAAAAGTGAATTGGTCGAGATACAATTTTAAAAGTTGAATTCTAGTCAAATGTTTTTTGTATGAATGGTTCATTTTGCTTTTGTGATGTTCATTCAATAAAGTAAAAAGCTTTCTTACGGAATGGGGATGTTTAACGTGACGTCGCGATCACGTGATGATAGTTAACCCTCCAATGCCTTCTAGTAGAAACTTCGTGAAATCGTTCGCTTTATTTTCAAATTCCTCCAAAATAACTTCGTTGTTTAATTAAAAATAAGATGTAATTTCATGATTTCCTAAGTAATGATAAAAGTAACTGATTTAATGTTACTAACCCTGAGTTCTAAAGCTAAAAGAAATGATTTGAACGCTCAGTTTGCTCTAACATCAGCTGATCCCTTTCAAGCACTAGTTTACTTATTCGAGGTTTAATAAAAATATATTACTTAATGAATTCACTTACTTATTTTTCATTTTGCTCACCCTGTATTTATGCTATTATTATTATCTATGGAATTTCTATACATTATAATTTACAATTCTACAAATCGAATTCATTTATGTATTACTTAAACCAAATTCGTTTCTATTATTATTATTCCTTACAAAGCAGAAAAAAAATTGTGCAACATTATTATAAGTCTTACTTATGTATTACTAAAAGTCTCGTTCATTAAATATTTTCATTAATATGATTAAAATAAGCATCCCTCTTTTAATTTTTTTTATTTCGGTCATAGGTGATTTTTTTTTTTAATTGCAATTTGTTAATATTAATAGTGATTCTTTTTTTTTTTTAAATGGCTAAAACGGTTTCATATAGTAATTTGTTTTATATATAATGTTTTTATTTTCAATGTTGATTTCAAGTGATATCGTTTACTGAAATAATTTTTTTTTAAATATCAGAACGTAGGAAGAAAAAATTCGTAAATGTTCAAAGAATTCATGTCATATTTATCATTGTAATTCGTATTATTTAATAATTTCAATTTAAGAACATATCCTCAATGACGGTACTGGTAATGCTTATAATGCGATAGAAAAAAGTATATCTTAATTTACTGCAGTAATGAGAAAATTAAAAGTAAAGGCTTTGAATAAATTATTATTTCCCTTCTAAGGTATTAAATTTTATATTAAAATTAGATCCTGTTTTATAAGTTCTAATAAAGCGTCTGTATATCATTATTGTACCTGCAAATTACTTCATAAATTTTGTAGAAAGGTATCTCGCAATCGTCATGAAAAATAACATCAGAGACAAATTTCTCTTTAAATATACTTATTCCTTTCATCTAGAAATAACGTATCTATACGTAACGCCTCCTTAATTGTATGCCGATAATTCAATATATTTAAAGTTGAGAAATCTTTAATATATAGAAGTGCTTCGGTAATCTTCGCCGTGTTTTTAGAAATGACACCCACATCACGTGACTTTTCCAGCCTCGAGCCCAAAGACCTTAAACATCCCCAATAAAGCAAGTTATTTACATCCGACCACGACAACGCAACGTGATGATCGGAAGGATCCCACGTGATTATGACGTATCTGTTTTTCCGCCAATCACAAACAAGCGCGCCTCAAAGCACAAGTCTCTATTAATTTCCCTCAAATTGGGCCAGAGTATTTATACAGAGTATTATACAGAGCAGTGCTCGAAAAATTATTTTACAGGTTGAAGATTATTTCCGAAAGGAATTGGAAAATAGAGGTCTAATTTTGATATTTTTGTTTAACTAATTTATTTTTTTTTTGTTTTGTTTTATAGCTGTACCGTAAAATTCTTCGGAACCTCTGAGAGAGGCTAGTGCTGACGTCTAATCGTCACGTTATCGTGGTCGGACTAAAACAATTGTCAGCAATAGCCTCTATATCAATTAATGAAAATTTTCTTTCTAAATTTCTTTATTTTATATTATTTTGGTATTTGATTCTCTAGCTGTCATTTTATAATTTGCAACGGTGGTTTCCTAATTTATATTTTTAAACTGCATTGATGTCAAAATAATGACTATTTGAAGTTATTACGTTTTCGAATTCACTTAAATTAAATCTAATATTGTATGCGTTGTTATTACAGAAGAAAAAATCTTTAAATTTTAATTCCCTTGTTAAATTCTATTTGTATATTTAGAAAAATTTAAATCCTTTATTATATACTGTTTGTACTATTTAGAAGCTGTAGTTAAAGGAAAAATTTTTTTTTTTTTTGAGGCTAAATAACTATCCATTAACAATTTCTTGACAAATCGTGATCAACTTATTTAAGATATTATGCTCAAAAATGACATCTATTCCACTTTCTATTAGCACCAATACTATCATTGAGGATTTGAATATTATTTTATGAATAATCCAGTCGCACTTTAATTCATAAAATGTTTTAGTTTTTAAATTCTGGGAATTTGAAATGAGCTTCAGAACGTTATTCCTTCTAAAAGAAATAAGACCAATCATCAATTCTTCTTCTGGAATGGTAGTACAATAAAAGAAAAAAAAGACAATCAATGTAGGAAAAATATATGATGCTAAAGAGATTCATATTATTTAATAAGTTGGACTGAATTGAATCGGATTGAAATTCTGAATTTAATTATCTGACAACACACTTTCAACTCATTAAATTCCGAGACGAAATTAGGGTCTCCAATGTTATCGGTCTGTCTGTCAAAAGCCTCATTAACAAGTTCTTGGTTGGAAAGAGAGAGACGTTAGATTAAGAAAGGCTCAGTAGAAAAATTAGCTTTCAGACACCATTATTTCAATGCGGGAAATTTCTATCTTAATTTTGGTTTTCACTGACAATTAAGTTTTCTTTCTTGCAGACTTCCCCCGCTGAGAGATATTGAAATCTCTTGGAAAATTAACAAACGGAATTGCAGATAATGTCTTTGAACAACAGCCAAAACTAGCAAATAAATAATTATGATGAAATGAAATATTAAATTCAAATATTCATCGAAAATTTAACAAGAAATGAAATTAAAGATCAATTTATTGATTAATCTTTAAAATAATTGTTATTGACAAAAATTCAAAGAAATTCTCAAGAAATTATCAATAAAAAATATAATCAAATATAATTAATAATATATATTATTAACGATTATAAATTTTATATATAATTAACAATTAGATTGTATCATGTAAAATGTAGGGGAGAAGGTGGTAATATGGAACAGGGTTGTAATGTGAAACAGCAATTTTTGTGCAAGTAGCTGCTGCTATTATCCGGAAACCGCTCTAATTTCTATCGCTGGTTTTCCTTTTAGCCACCTAGAGGTAGGTAACTTCAGTATTTCGTTGTGTATGGTTACGAGAAGAAGTAGTGTGTTTTCGTAAGCCTGAAAGTTTTTACAGGGTAAGATTCAACACAATTTCTTAGTACTGTTATTAATTCGAATGAGGTTTTGCTTATATTCTATATCATAATTAATTAACTGAACTACGAAATGATGTATTCAGTACTTAAGAATTAATATTTTATTACTGAGAATGGATCAGTCAATTTCCGTATGGCGACTGGTGGTAATATGAAACAGATGTTCCATAATACAACCTCATGATGCCAAGAAGCAAATTAGGACCTGAAAAGAAGGGACTAAGGCAGAAATGGCGTCAAGAAGATATTGCAAATGCAAGAAAACACCAAATCAGCAGATTTTTGCTCATGAAAGACTTGCAATTTTTAATTGAGCGTTTTCTTTCAATTATAAATTGTTCAGCATTAATTGTTACTTTTTCTCTGTAGTTTCTATATTTTCTATTGATGTGAAGCAAAACAATGCATTAAAGTATCAACAATAAATTTTTTTTTTTACTATAATAGCAATAATAAAGAAGTATTGTTGCATTTTAACATCTATTTCATATTACAACCCCAGTTCAACAATTCCTTTTTTTGTAGAATGTTCTAAATAATTGTACCTATTCAAGAGTTTTAAATATTTATTTAAAAATGAGTGATATTTATCTCACACGATATTTATACTAATGCTACTGACGATTTTCATACATTAGAGCCATTTGAAATTCAAGATTTGGTCAAACATAAAAAAGTGGTCCATATTACCACCATCTCCTCTATTATAAAGCTAAAAGTGCAGATAGAAAATTATCCTCTATTAAAAACATCTGTGTAAATTCACAAATTATTGGATGTTATTCAGTTACTGAACTAAGGAGACAGCTACTTGGAAATTCTCCTTTTCCAATTTTTTGGGAATTTAATTCGATGTTTTTACAATTGCATAGTTAAATAAATAGGTATGTGTTTCACTATGTATTGCTTTAGACAGTATTTCGTATTCTAATAACAAAAAAGAAACAGTAAAAATACAGACAAAAATTCATAGGCACAAGTATAAACTACTTCATAAATTTTTTATAAATGAAAACATTCACTTCTTCAACTTTTCATCTTGGTCATATACTGTAAAAGAAAGTGCATAGATATGCGTTATTTTTTAACAATCTTTCATTGCTATTATTTTCATAGCATCGTTTACATTCTTATCTATCATTCGATACCGAATTCCAAAATCATACTAAATCGAAAGTTTAATTTACAGCAATTTACTTTTACTTCAGAAATTTGCAGTAAGTATTGTCAAACTATACAGGTTATTCATTTTATCTAAAGACATTGAAATATCCCGGAAACTACAAAACGGATCAAAAAACTTTATAATTAAAATTTGTTCGTCTCGGATGGGGACATCTAATGATACCAAACTCGACCCGCCCACCGCCCACCCGCTATGAGGTGAGGGATTGGAAAGAAAAACGTAAATAGGAACCCCCATTTTTTTATTGCAAATTCAGATTCTCCAGAAAATTTCACATTGATTTGATGTACTACAGTTGGGGTTGCTGGCAGATGACGATGGGGTTGCTGGCAGATGACGCTGTAATCGACAAAAATCAAAATGGGTAAAGCATCATTGAAAATTGGGGATATCTCAAGAAATAAATAATCATATGAAATCAGAGAAATAAAATTGTAGACGTATGTGATATTTATCAAAATGCTATCCAATGACACTATCGCTGCGAGAGTGGGAGAGGCAATTATTTCATAACTTGTAATCTATTCCGTTGTGTCTCTTCTTTTTCTTGTCTCACATATCGGAGTGTTTTGTCCAATTACAGAAAGTGTTCAAAAATACGACCTTCAACTTCAATACACTTATTGATCCTGTCTTCAAATGACTGTACACAGGACAGAAGCATATCTGCGGGAATTTCAGCACAGGCGTTTCTTATGCGTTCTACCATGTTTTCATGGTCTGTTGGCACTTGTTGATAAACCTTATCTTTTAGATAACCCACAGATAGAAATCCGGCGATGTCAAATCAGGCGATCTAGGAGGCCAATTAATAGGCACACCTCTGCCAATCCACCGACCATTGTAATCACGGTCTAATACTTCCCGTGCATGACATGAATGATGCGCTGGGCAACCATCATGCTGATACCACATACTTTGTCGAACGTCCAAGGCAACATCCTCAAGTAGTATTGGTAGTTCCTGTTCCAAAAAATTTCGATATCTGATTCCATTCAAAGTACCTTCAATAAAATAAGGACCAATGAGTTTGTTCCCTATGATTCCACACCAAACGTTAACTTACCAAGGACGTTGATGTTCAACTTGTCGTAACCAGTGGAGATTTTCTACACTCCAGTAATGCATGTTGAGCCGATTAATGTTACCATGGTTTGTAAATGTAGCCTCATCTGAAAATAGTACATTAGCAAAGAAATTGGGATACTTTGCAGTTGTTGAAGAGCCCATTCACAAAATACTACTCGATTTTAAAAGTCTTCGCCATGAAGTTCTTGATGCAGTTAAATGTGATATAGATGATACCTACAACGATGCAATATCTTGACAATACTACCTAGGGACATTCCGGAATTGCGTTGTAATTGCCGAGTGCTTATCTGTGGGTTTTGGTGAATAGCTGCTAGTACAGCTACTTCATTAGCTTCTCCGGTAACAGTTGTTCTTCGTTTCCTTTTCTTGGTTTGTACGCTGCCATCAGAAATAAAGGCATTCACAATTTTGTAAAAAAAAAAAAGAACGAGAGCGAATATACAAAGCAACAGCATCGTCAACATTTCTCCTACATTCACCATAAATCAGAATCATTTCAATTTTTTCTTCTGTGGTTGCACGATTCATTGTAAACTTGCAATTCTGTTCTACTGTAGAAATGAAGGGTAGATGTGCAGGCAATAAAACCTACTCACGTACAATGAAAGTTTTAGAGACGCTTTCAGTTCTAATTCTGAAAGATAAGTGAGCTCTGATCGCACTTCACTGCCTTTTATGATAGAGCAGTCGCCTTTTCGTTTTGTCGGAGGAATACAATGTTGAGAATGGGATTTCCCATTACAAGTTATGAAATAATTGCCTCTCCCACTCTCGCATCATGGGGGTGGGGGGTTAATTCACATGTCATTGGATAGCATTTTGAGAAATATCACATTTTTATTTCTCTGATTTCATATGATTTTTTATTTCTTGAGATATCCCCAATTTTCAACGATGTTTTACCCATTGTGATTTTTGTCGATTACAGCGCCATTTGCGAGCAACCCCGACGTACAATACATCTAATCAATGTGAAATTTTCTGGAGAATCCGAATTTGCAATAAAAAATTGGGGTTCCTATTTACGTTTTTCTTCCCAACCCCTCAGCTCAAAGGGGGTGAGGGGTGGCGGGTCGAGTTTGGCATCATTGGATGTCCACCTCCGAGACGAACAAATTTTAATCATAAAGTTTTTTGATCCGATGTATAGTTTTCGGGATATTTCAATGTCTTCATGTAAAATGAACACCCTGTATATCGATATTAAAAAAAATTGTGACAGTTAGATAACAACTATTAATTTTGATCAGGTAATATTTGAAAATACGACAACTTCAAAAGTTTGTCAGCCATAATGGATCTTACAGTAAAAAAAATTAATGATGGCCGCCCTGTTTTTGTGAGATCTGCGCATGTATCAACGATTAGTCTGGTCAGGCACTTCCGTCTGATTGTGAGACGGACGCCGCCATTGTGCGAATCGCTTGTTACTTTGCAAAAGAGCATTGTATTTATAAATAATATATATTTATTTATTTTTATATAAATACTTATTATTAGCAACTGATATTGGAATAACGCTAAATAGTAGAGAGAAGTTTTAATTATAAATATTGTGTCAAAATTCAGTGTATATGATCTGCAATTGATGGGTTTTTTTTTCAATATAAGCTGCAAGAATTTTGAAGCCATTTCGCTGCTACTGATAGGCACATATTTTGACCAACATCATTGAATAAAAACATCAAGATTACAAAAATGAAATATAATGAATAAACAAATAAAAATTGCTGTTGGCAAAAATCATACACAAGAAAAAAACAAAAAAAAAAAACACATGAAATTTAACAGACTTAATTCATAAATGAAATTCTGTAAATAAACAGTATTTTTCTCAATTAGAACTTCTCCGTTACTTTAACGTTTGTAAAACGATAATAAAACCACTGAATAAAAAAATCAAGAAAACAAATTATTAAATGTAATACAGAAACACATAAAATTTGCTGCTGGCGAAAAGAATAACAAAAATACACAACTGAAATCTAATAAATATACTTCATAAATGAAAGTCTATAAATAAACAAGTATTTTTCTTAAATAGAACTTCTCCGATAATTAAACGTTAGCCTACTATAAGTTAACTATATTGTGTTTGTGTGAAAGAAAACTTATCTTTCAGTGTCTTCCATTTCACACTGAAGGCCTAAATAGATAAAAGCATTCCTGAATCCATGTTTTCAAAATGGCAGCGCCCATGTTGCCGATTTAGGCCTAGGACAAAATCTCGTGAGTGATTCAATTATCTGTGTTTTCAAGATGGCAGCGCCCATATCGCCGATTCAGGCTTAGGACAGAAATCTCGTGAGTAATTGTTAAACAATGATAAGCGCGCGAGCGGCCCATTGTTACGCAATTAACGAGTCCGTGCTCAGTGCTTTTCGGAGAAGAAAGTCACGCTTCAGATCGGCAGTTCGTTGGCAGTCTCGGTGCGGAGTGGATGTGTTCCTGGTTTC
>JAFIDM010049194.1:0-15098 GCA_023159025.1 Thereuonema tuberculata
AAGTGAAAATTTTCCTGCACAAAATTCAGTTTAAAATTAACTCGAGAATAAAATACACACACATAAAAAAGAAATACATGTATAAAAAACTTTTAGAATGTAGTTCTACCCTTCGGCTTGTTCCATTGTTTTGGCAGTCTTTATCGCTTGGGCAAGCAGTAACTATCTGGAAGGGAAACAAAAACATGCTTCTGTTGACAAAAAAGTAGATCTATTTGCTTATCCGTCTGTTACATACCTTGATTTCTTTTTTCATTAATTAAAAAAATATTTATTACTACTAATAAGGTAAATGAAGAAATTGGTAACTTAAAAAAAAAAAGCTAACAGACTGAAGCTTAGACAAAAGAATTAATAAGTGGATTAGATTTGGTTGATAAATGTCAAAATAAATATAGAGAGGATGGGGCGATGCTAATATCTCGGGAAATTTAGGTTTTTATTTCAATCGTAAAATATTAAAAAAATAGTATAGAAGATTGCGGTTTTCTAACATAAAAGATATTTGGAAAAGTAAAATTCAGAAATTTAAAGAATTGTATTTACTGAAGGAGGGGTTATAATAAATCAAATAGTAAATAAATTATTAAAGACCTTGACAGTATTCTTTATAAATATATTCAAATAATATGTATATATATAATGTTTTTATTTTTTGAACGTGATTTCCCTTTTTAGAAATGAAACCCAAATAGAATGCGATCCCTGTTTTGGATGTGAACTGCAGTGCAACGCTTAATTTACTTCACGTCTTTTGTTGGTGTTCCGCCATTCTCACTGAAATTAGCACAATTAGGTGTTGTGACGGAGATGTTGGCTCTGATGAGGTCCTAATTGAAGGTTGGACTGTGATGTGACTGATTCCCGAATGCCTAATTATCCCTTTGTGAGAAGTTATTTACAACCAACCAACGCTATTTGTGTCGACAGCCAAGGCAAACAAATGGACGGTTTCCAAACAAATGAGCATCTGATCTCTTAATCTGATTTCAATAGTGTGTTCGGAACTCCTACAGCTAATTAGATTTGATTTTTCACAGCCTTGTTTTATCGGATGGCGTTTTATCTGTGTCTGGATTATTGCAATCTCAAAGCAATTGTTTGAGCATTGAAAAGAGGAAACAATGGAACGAAACGAAGATAGAAGAGTTTTAAACAGGAATTCAATCTTGAAAGCTTATCCAGCTTCTGTTTTATTAAGATCTGAATGGAAATTAATTCTATTAAATTATATTAAATTATATTCAAATTTGTGGAGGATTTATTTTGATTTTGATGGTTGAATCTGATTAAAATAAAAAAAAAAAATACTACTCTTTATTAATTAATAATTTAAAAAAGAAACTATTTCCATGTTCGTAATAACATACAGTAGAGCCCCGATTATCCGCGGAATTGGGTGGCAAGGGCTTTGCGGAAAATCGCGAATAACCCGAAAAAAGACTAAAAATGAGGTGTAAACACGAAAAAAAATATTTCACCATTAAAAACTACGTTTTATTGTACAAAAAACATAATATGTAAAACGTTTAAAATTAAATTAAAATAAATTAAAATAAAACGTACAGTACAGCAGAAACCTTTCTGCAGAGCAAGAGCCTGCCACTCATCCACAAATTCCGAGAAGGCCTGTAGGATTACGATGCACAATAAACCTGTCAGTAATTTTCGACCTTCGACCTTCTATTGTATTTTCCCTGTTGTTGGCTTGGATTAAAATTGTTTTTTTTTTGAGGTTCGTAATTAAAAACAAATTTTTGCGGCACTCGCGAATAATGGGATACACTCTACTGTATTTTATTATAAGTTGGACATCAGTAACACACATATCTTAAAAGATATTAATAACGATGTTTGACACGAAGCAAAAGAAAATGTTTACAAAATTTTAGAAAAGTAGATCGCGTTTTTTGCGACCATTTTTTTAAAATTGAATTTGTTGTAGAAGTACCTTAGACTTTTCATTAGAGAATGCGAAAATAAATCAAAAAAAGTTACATTATTAATGAACATTCAATCTTGTGTTCAACATTTCTTCATTATCAGTTTGTTCTATGTTTCGTTTCACAAACGACTTGTAGAAGTTTAGTACTTGGTATAATGTCTCAATTCATTTTAAGAGTTGTATCTCTCTATTAATAGCGACCTGCATGTTTCGGTTGCGTTGTTGGGAATCAATGAATATCAATCAACTTTTTACGATTCCACTTGAACATTCTTGTCCTGTTTTGTCCATTTCTCTGCTTGTCTGTATGCGTATCACATTAAAACGGCTGGACAGACTTCCATCAATTTAGGTGCCTAGCTTACTTCTATTTATTTATAGTCCAATTTAAAACATTGTTTTGGTCTGCATTCCTGCCAACCCTCGAAAGTGAACCCAAAAAATCCCTCGCTTAAACTGCTGGATTTCTTTCAAATTTGATTTATGATCGAACTCAAAATATAAGCACGGTTAGTTGTTCTCAGCTTCCCACTATGCGATGGAAAACTGAGCATATAGGCCTAGTTAGTATTCCACCAGACGGTTGCCTCGCGTATGTAACAGAAAACAACATTTTTATTTATTCAAAAACATACAAGTTATTACATCAAGTAAATAAACTGAAAACTAAAACGAAAAATAATTTAAAGTTTAAAATTCCAAACAAATACAAACTTCATCAACATGTCTTCAATATTTCGTCCTATTTTTCAAGGACTTTTCAATAATTTAAAGTTTATTATTCATGATGTGTGAAAATATAGTAAAGAAGGATCAAGCACATAGTCGGAAATTTACGCAGTCAAGTTGACCATGCAACAATACTCTTGTTGTCTAGCAACGCATGTGCGAACTTCAATTGTTGCGGACGTACACACATGCCATTGTTGTTTTTCAGGCTTCTGATAAGGATCAGAAGCCTTATAACCTGACTTTGTCCGTCCGTCTGTGGACAAGTATCATTAAAATATCATTAAATTATCATTAGCAACAATCGCAACAATCACAATCGCAACAATTGCGCCTTTTGCATTGCAGCAATCACATTTATAATAATAAGGAAATTACAGCAATAATTCAACATAAATTCTGGAAGATGTTATGGTTTAATTTTGAGCTAGCATTATTAGACTATATTTTCTTATACGTATGAGAAGCCGTGGCGAAGCATTGTGTTTGGTTTACTAACCGTTGTCACTGCCTATGTTGTTTAATAACATAGATCAAAGGATTTTAAGCTTGTTTTCTACCAATCACAGGAAGAAAGTTTTAGATGGTCAAAAGTTGGGAGATAAAAAACAATAAATGAGCTAATTGAATGAGTATGCCTTATTCTGATTGGACCACATTTTGCATTTAAGAATAGGAAAATCAATTTTCTAATTTCCTTTCTAAAGGAAAAGTTAAGCAATCATTCGAGTGCTTTGCAAAGATAAACTATTTTTTCCCTAGTTTTCCTAATCATTTTAGTTTTTTAATTGTTGTAATGCATGAAACATGGCATTAATCACAATAAATGCCTGTTTTAAGATTCGCGTTACTTGCTCATTAGAATAAATTACTCTTTTTTTAATGATGTCTCTCTACTGTATAGGTCCTTTTTTTAGAGGGATTTCCTCACTCTGGGATGAGGTATTATCTCGATATTTCGGTCCGGTGCCTCGAGCCTTCTTCGGGAGATGTATAAATGTCAATCACATAAAGGTGAGAGCGGAACTAACAACTTCCGTCGTTAGTTTCACGGATAAGTTACTCATGTTATTTATTCCGAGCAACCGGTGTTCGCAATTGTGAGATGGAGAAGGGGTGGGAAGGGATACAGTATCATGTCTCACTCCTCCTTCAGGACCAAACTAGATGTCTCTGTTTATTTTTGTGGATGTGTGTGTTTAAGGATGTCTGGTAGTGAAAATCTTTTAGGCGTGGTACCTAAAAAAATAATTAAATGATCGACATCAAACTTTATATTTAAGAGTTTAGTATTATTATCTAGATCTGATTAGATTTTGGAATATATGGGAACATCTTAAAAGCCACTATAAATAAGGGCCGAAACACTGAAATATAAATAACTTACAGAAAAATGCACTTATCAAACTCTAAATTAACTCTTATTCTCCAGCATTCATCTAGATTTTGATGTTGTGGTCCTCGTTTATGGTAATTTCATAATTAAAATCATATACTGTGCCCTTAAGTAGCTCAAAGAATAAGGTACTGATCAAAACCAAACTTTATATTTACAATTTACATCTAACTATGTTTTTGGAGTTAAATGTTATTAATGTATCCTGATTAATATTTTGATGTTTGTAGTTCTTGTTTCCGGGCCTCTATAAAATCAAGATCAAATACCATTCCCTGATATAACTGAAATAATACTAATTTACGTAAAATTTCTTACTTGGAAATAGTTTAGAATTTTATATCCTACGAAATTTTGATCTACGTAAACCTATCTTACGGACGACTTTAAATAAAGGCCAAAATACTATTCTTTAAAGGAATTTCAAAGAATAATGCACTGATTAATATCATATTTCACATTTAAAAAGTGAAGTTTAGATCTCATTACAAGAGGTGATTGTACACCTATTTTAAAGGCCAGTTGTTTTAAGGCCTTACAAGTGCGATCTTTTATAGCTCAATGGGAATCAGTTTCTAATTGTGAATTATTTTTGTGTTTACAGGACGGTCATTTTAGCTAACCTGTGTTACTGTTATTTTATTTAGAACCATTACTTTCTGGCTGAATTTAAAGAAAAAAAAAGGAAAATTCTGAAACAATTTACAGGTTCTTAACATGGTGAAACCCTTGCAATGGTTCTGTTATTTATTCGCAGTTATTAGCGGCCCCTAGGTTACAGCTTGCCTGTAAAACATAGGGGACCGCTCTTGCTTTTATTTTGTCTGGATGTCACACTCTGTAGTGGCCAAACGGTTAGAGATATTAGAATGAAACCTTCACCAATGTGTTCAGCATCAAAAAGTAATTGACCACGCCAAAAAAAATCAGACCACTCCCTGACCGGAAGTTCGGGGGTCAAAAGTGGTCGCTTCCGAAGAGGAAAACGGCGATAGACGTCCCCCCAATATCGACCCTTCTGAACACATTGGTGGTTGTCACGTCTTTGGAAATTACGCATATTATGGGGCCGCTTTGCTTTTGACACTGTCTAAAAGCATTAATTTCCCTTGTTTCTTTAATCATAATGATTGTTACTGTCGTTGTATATAATCAATTGCTGTTGTTGTATATATAAAACAATTAAATAAACTACGAAAAAATACATTTACTACAAGTAATAATTAGTTGAATTTTTTTAATAATTTATTTAATTGTTTTTAATCGTTTAATTGAGATGTTATATAGAGTTTAAAATTAATTTTCAATAAATTACTGTTAATAGCAATTGTTTACTTAAGACGTCTTAGACAGCTCTTGCATTTATACCCACCTTGATTGTTTAACGCTCTGCATATCTAGAAAATTCCACTTGCAACAGCTTTTTATTGTTTGAATTATCTTATAAGACTCGTGCCACAGTGGGTCTAAAGATACGAGAAGTAATTAATTGGGAAGGAAAGGGCGTAAGTGACCAAAAAAACTATAGAAAGAAAAAAAAAAAGGAAGCATTATCATTAGCGGCAGGATGAGGGTTCATTCCATGCGGTTATTAGAAGACAACTCATGCTAATAAGAACTGATGTTAAAAGTGTTCGGAAATTGAAGATGGGGGGGGGCGCGTTCATTTTCCTTGGCGGCGGAAGCGGAGGGATCACCATTATCGCTTAGTTTCTCGTAAATCTATCTGTCGGAGGGTGGAAAAGAAGAAAGAGCACGCGGAACGAAACGGGAGGATGGTATACGCCTACATTAATATACCCTGACTCATTGCTACGCCACCGCGCGCCAGATGAAGAAAACCAAACGCGAAGGCGTGCAGCGTTTTATGTAAGTTTCGCTCATTTTCTTTTTCTGGATCTCAGGAAGTGGATTAGTAACGGTTATGAAGGGAAAAGGTGGAATTCATACCACATTGGGTCTCCCGCATTCCAAAGACCGTTTGCCATTAAATGATTGGAAATGCAGCGAAAATAGAAACAACAAAGAAATGAACGCAGAAATAAGAAAATAACAACTGTAAAAAAAGTGTTTTATTAACTTCCAACAAATTAAATTGTGAAAGTCTGAGTTTTGAATACGTAGCGTTTATGAATGATTTTCAAAGATGTAATAAAACAATTGAAATCGAATTTGGAGTAAACAAATCAATTCATACTATATGACAGCATCTCGTTGATACTTGTCTGTTTTGACCTGCATCACGCTTAAACCGCTGAACAGGTTTTCTTAAAATTTTATACGATGCTTTATTTTTAGGTCCAAAATAAGTTTGCAAATTTATAGATGGAGACCAAAATTGACCCTCCCTTCCAGTCCTTCTTCTAGTTGTTCAATGATATGTTTTTTAAATGATATTTTATTATTTATTCCAAAAATTTTCTTAAAAATTAAAATTTTAAAAATGGCACTCGAAACCTTAAATAGTTTTTAGATTTACAATCCTTCTAAATTACCCATCTTGGCTCATCTTATAATCTGGTACTGATGTTCTTTACCTAACTTGATACTGACATCATATCCGCAGATAAGGAGGATCTAATTTCATGTAGGCTACTAGGAGAGATGCCCTCAAAAACTAAGTGAAATAAGAAATACTGACAGTGTCCGTAAAATACCTAAAAGTTTCGCAGAATTTGCCTTTGTTTGACATACCTCTCCCGTTTCTTTGTGACCAAAGACTGATTAGCTGATTTGTCAGAATGAGACATTGGTTCATTGACACCCTTCGCTGCTGTCTCGAGTTTATTTTTTTCTTTTTGCTCAGTATTTTTTTTTTCCATGATGAAATCCTCAAATAAAGAATCAATATCTTAATTTTGAGGTATGGAGGGGATAAAAGATCAAAATATTCTAAGTTGGACTATAATAATAAGCATTGTACCAACTTTTCCGAAGTCTTATTATTCAGTTTGAATATTTTTCTTCTCTTGTCTGTTTGAATACTCTTCACGCTGAAACGGCTGGACAGATTTCCTTAAAATTCCCTACGATGTTTATTTATGGTCCATCTTAAATATGAGCTCCATTATTTTGGGCTCTATTCCCGTCCACCCAGGTTCCTCAAAAAGGGCTATCGCTTCATATAGTCAGTCACTTCCCCAATGAATTTCAAATTCGTTCTGATTCCAAATTATTAATCCTGAATTCAAATTTTTATTCCATATTTTTATCAGTAATCAATATCCACTTATTAAATTCAGATCATTAAAAAAAAAAAAGATAAAAAAAATAAGCAAACAAGTAGAAAAATAATGTACGATCGATTCCTTGCATTCTTAATATTTCTCAGATAATGTTAATATCTTATGAAAATTTAAAATGAAAACCGTTGTAAAACTAACAATAAAATTAACTTTAAAAAAAAAATCAGAAACAAATTGAAGAAGAAAGAAATTCTATCTACTTTATTCCACGTAAAACAAGTCATGAAGAAGTCATTATTTTCTTCAAAATTAGGTAAATGTCCTTCATCATTGAAGTGTTGAAAAATGAAAGGTTTTTCATTTCTTTAGTAATAAAAATTTTGTTGAATTTTGTTAATCTAATCATCAACAACTTATATAATTGGCTAAGTTCGTCTGTCTGTCTGTAATTCGATATAATTAAGCTATTAAGATAGATCCAAGGTTCTCAATGGTACCATTGAATCAAGGGTGCTCAAATTGGATGAAATATTAGTTCTTTTGTCATTCCATGTTGTTTCCATGAAATTTTATCCTTGGGAACTGACTTAGACAACTGAAATTCTAACAAAACATACGTTCAAAACCAAATAATTTTGTTACCACTGCACCCATTTTTATGAAATTTGGCATACTTACTAAGTTTTTTACGCTGATTTTGAAACTCAAAACCATTCTTGCCGTAGAAGCTTCGTTCATTAGTTAGCGCAGTATTTAGATTACAAAGGTGAGTTTTAAATGCTTTTCGGCGTTAGGAGTCAAAAATAATAATTATTCCATTCTTACTTTTAGTAAAATTTATTTACAAGGACAAACTTTAGATATGGTTGGTATTTATTTACCAGAGCCTGTTTTTAGTTATGGACAGTTATATGTTGCTATTTCTCGAGCACGTCGTGCTTGCGACGTCAAAATCAAAATTCTTGACCGAATACATCAAGGACATCTGATAGAAGGATCTGATGCTGTTTTTACAAAAAATGTAGTTATTTACTTTGTAGATGATAGTTGATAATAAAATGATTTTTCAGATTTTTTTTATGCCTGTCGTCCCGACAGCTTTGCTGCTAGTATTCAGTATATTGGTTTTAATTGTTCAAAATTTCAAATAAAGCAAAAATGAACAAACTTCATTACTAAAGAAATTTAAACGTAAAGGAAATTTATCTAATTCTGATGAAAAGAATTCATATTGCCTAAATTCATTTGACTGTAAAACTGTTTTGTTTATTCCTGTCACCTTTCAATTAATAATCAATTTTCTTTAGCAAATATAAGGGAATAATTAAGAAAAGCAGTGTAAGGTATTGACAGCAAACTCCGCGAGTTTCAAAATATATGTCTTAGTTCAAATAATTTTTAAATCTGTAATTTGGCTGCATTTCACGTGAAATGTTTAATATATTTCTTTTAATACGTTGAAGATTTTACCTGTTTTAATTTTTATTTAGCCTAAACATTCTTTTTTTAACAAAGCCATTGCGTTTATGAATTTACGGTTGTAAAGGAATGTGGTCTTTAGAAACTGCTGCTTTTGCTTAAAGCACAATATTCTTTTGTGAGAAATCGCATAGTAGTGAAGCTTAACGTTGATATTTTTACGGAAATAAATAGATTCGCAAGTCCAATGTCTGGATGCAACTATTGTATTTACCCAATTGTGAAAATCGTTTCTTCCTCAAGGACATCGAAATAATCATTCCCGACGTGTAACGAAAGAAAAAATGGATTCTTCAAATCCCGGAGTTCTATACAAAGATACAATAATAAAATAAAAAGATTTCAGGAATGCTCTACTTACGTCTTACCGCATTTCCTGCACCGAAGTAACATCTAAAATTTCGCGGGACACCTACACTGAACTCGAAGCACACCCCTTTGATAACTATGGGATCTTCAATTTCTTTTATAGTCCGTCTAAGTAAGCTAGGAAGTCCCTTTCAGGCGTTGGGACAGAGAACTTGAAAAAATAGAGGTGAAAGGTAAGTGCGAGTAGGGAGAAAGGATTAAGCACAGTGGAGGTGGATTTTTCTGTGGATTAGAAGGGATCTAAATGACTATTTCAGAAGAGCTGAATTCTCCAAAATACTAAAAAAAGGATCACATAAGACTGTTTTTTAATTCCACAACAATATAACTAATAATATCTTATTTATTTATTTATTTATTTATTTATTTACTTGGTTAATTAATAAAAATATTTAAATAAGTAATCAAATTTACTAAGAAATGTTATATGAAAAGATTCATATAACAGTTTAATATTCATATAACATTAAAATTAACATTAACATTAAAAGATTCATGTAACATTATATTACTTTATATATTATATAAAATTCCTGATAACAATGACCCCATTGGAAAACCTTTTACTTGTTTCAAAATTTTGTTATTGTGCTTAAAATATGCATTATCCGTAACCTCTTTAATCATTTCCATTAATTTTATGTAATTTATATTTTGTTTTAACAATATTTCAGGTTGTTCATATGATACTTTATCCAATATTTTTCAGATTTCAAAACCTGAATGTTTGTATATATACTCTCCATATCTAAAGAAAAGAAGTGAAATTGTAGGATTGACTAACATAAAAAAAAATGTACTTCGTAACTTTAGTTGTAGTTTCATCACTTTTTTTTTTTTTATGAATTGATATTTTTTTTTAATGACTATTAAATTGTAATAAAATAAAACAAACAAAAAATATAAACAAATAATGAAGACCAATAGCATTATTGCATTATTAGCAGCACATTAATATTGTTTTAATAGAAAAACAAACTAGAAAAAATCCACCCCCACTGTGCTTAATCGTTTCTCCCTACTCGCACTTACCTGATACCCTTTCACCCCTATTTTTTCAAGTTCTCTGTCCCAACGCCTGAAAGGGACTGCCTAGCTGACTTAGACGGACTATATATCAAACCTTGTTCCGTCTATTCTTTGTTGTTCTTTTTCTCTCAAGTAATTTTTTTTTCCTCTCTATTTTTATTTTTTTATTTGAAGCCAAATTTTTATTTTCCTGTTAAAAGATTTATACAGAGTCCCTGATGAGATTGGATTACGCCATTTTCAACTCAAGACGGAATTTCCGGTTCTTAAGAGAAGGGGAGGGAAACATCTCTCCATCGATCTCCCCTCAATCCTTTCCTTTCCTATAATTTATGTCTGTATCAGCAAAACGTCCAATTCCAATCACAGGATAAATTTTTGAAGTTATCAAAGGGCAGGTTCTATTTTGCTGAGAAGCCACGAGACACTTTCAGTTTTGTTCAAATTGCTTTCTCAGGATTTTTGCGGGCAAGTTTATGTCAGATTTTTATGAAATACTAGCTGTACACGGCATGCGTTCCAATGCCACTCAAAGAAAGAAAGTGTTTGCGTTTTAATTCTGCTTATTGAAGTGCTTTTGGATACGCAATATTTTTTGTTTTTCCGTCTGGTGCATAGACGAATAAATCAGAAGGTTTTGAGCAGTCCACAGCATACAGCTGTTCATTTGTGAAGCATGGAGTTTCCAAATTTAGTCCACACGCTTGTGAGCGATTGTCCCTGTGTTTGTTGATGGTCATTGCAAATGCGAGTCGCATCGGAAACTGCAAACCGGAAATACACTCATTTGTTGAAACGCCTCGCGCACCAGATACTGTAAAATGTTTCTACTAATTCAGAAACCTTCGCGGGCGTGCGCACAACAACTCACCAAAGTTTCTTCGCAATCTGATGAATGGTATAGGAACGCATACGGGACAAACAAACAAGGAAACATTCATTTTTATATATTAAGATGAAATGATATTTTAATATCAGATTTTTTTCTATTGAATGGCATTTGAGAACAATGTTGAACATTTTTACATCATATACAATAATCAAACTGGGATTTTTATTTCCAAACCCAAATGTCTGTAATTTTTTATTATTCTTTTTCAATAGATCTCAAGGAAAGTTTCTTTTAATTCTACTTTCCTAGGAAAAAAGTGCGAGTTCCTTGTAATGTTTGTATATATGAACATCTATAATAGGTTTTGAACCGGACAATACAACTTCTTGAAACTTACTAAATTTACAGTCAAGAAATGATCTAATTTTGTATTTTAAATTTTTTCCGATTCAGTCGAGAAGTTTATGCGTGAAGATGAAAATTACCATTTAAAAACCATTAGAAGCGAAAGAATGGATGAACCTTTTTCGTTATCCACTAATTTACGCGGGTTTTGGTATGATTAAAATACCGTATATGCTCCAATAGAGGCCCCCGGTGTTTTTTTGCAAAACTAGCCTCGGCTCCCGGCGCTTAATAGAGACCGGCTGCTATTAGAGGCCGGCCATTATTAACAAAAACCTTCAGAATGCAATATTTGTACACATAAATATCGGCTAATATTACAAACAGCTACTTTATTTGAATTTCACATGCTACATAAGACTGTTAAAGATAAATGGCAATGTCTTGCCGGCTGCTTGCCTTTCGCTGCTATTCGTCGTCCGAATCCGCAATGACGGCTTCGTTGTTGCCCAGGACAATACACGGTCTTCAAGTTCGTCATTAACTTTCTTGGTTCCTCCCCCTTCTAACCGCTTTCTGCTTGCACCTTTGTCCACTTTCGCAGACACAAGATTATCATATTGTTCCTTCCACTCTCTTGATTCTTTTCGGATCAACACCATAATGACGAGCGGCCGCCTCACCGGAAGTTTCTTTCGCGTATTACACTGCGCGAATCTTAAAGGCAATGTCAAATGACCGTTTCGGCGGTATTTTATAAGGCAATCTATCGTAAGGTATTACGCACGGCTATAAAGATATGGACACTTACACTAGTACCGGTAGGCAAATATCAAGACCCGGCTACTGTTAGAGACCGGCTACTATTTGGCCGTGTCCCCTCTGCAGTCCGGCGCTTATTAGAGACCGGCGACAATAAGAGACTCGGCGTTTATTGGAGCATATACGGTAATTAGATTTGGGCAACCTAAATAAAACGGATTTAATACATTTTTTAAATACACAATCTCCAGTGTGTTTTTATAGACATTTAATGAAATACCCTTTAATCGTCATTGTTTTTTCTTAGCAACAAAAAAATAAATAAATAAAAAAAAATTAAACTCAAGCAAATCATTGACTTTTTGAACAACAATAACATTTTACTAGCAGCCATCCAAGAAACAAGATATACTGATGACCTAACAATGGATAGTGAGAACTATCGAATCTTTAAGGGTAAGCCCGCAATCAAACTTTCAAACTCAAATCTTAGAATTCTAGGAACAGCCTTCGTAATTCATAAAAGTATAACCAGAAATGTCATTGAATTTGAATCCTTCAGTGAAAGACTCTCTGTCTTAACAATTAAATGCAAGAATAAGTATTATTCAATATTCAATTGTCATGCACCAGTAAATGAAGATAATAAGAAGAACCGAGAAAAAGTAGAAATCTTCTGGGAAGATCTAGAAAATAGGCTATCAAAAGTTCACAGGAATAACATAATAATCATGATGGGGGACTTCAATGCACAACTGGGTAAGGAAAAAGCATTCCAAAAAATTATCGGAAACTACCCAGCTCATAAGAGAACTAATACAAATGGCTCAAGGTTAGTAGATTTATGCAGGTCATTCAACCTTAAAATCATGACAACTCACTTCAAAAAACTAACTAGAAAACAAAAAACATGGATTTCACCAAATCCCATCTTAGGAGAATTTCAAATAGATCATGTCGCCATCTCCAAATATAATTATCAAGAAATTAAGAACATTAAAGTCAAAAGAGGAATGGAAGTTGATTCAGATCACTATCCAACGGAAATCCATATGCGATTTATTCCAAAATGTAAAATCAATAAACAAACCAGGACGACTAAGAGAATTAATAATGAAACTCTGAAGGAAAAGGAGTGCGATTTTCAAGAGAAGCTGAAGGAAGCGGGGATTGATGCCAACAACTTTACAGAAATGATTCAACATACTGCATTTGACATAGCTCCACAGAACCAACAAAGAAAGCACAGATGGTGGAATAATAAACGTGAAGAAGCTCTAGAACAAAAGAAGAAAGCTTTTGGAACAATTGATATAGCAGGAAAGCAAGTACTAAGTGGAATAGCTATCAGTCTGACAAGAAACAAGCGGATAAAACTATTAGGGCACAAAAGAGGTGCTTTGAAAAGGAACAACTTGTATCTATAGAAGAACATTTCAAAAAATATAATACAAGGGATTACTACAAAACATTCAATAATTGTATGTCTGGGTACGTTTCGCAATCTCTATGCTTCAGGAAAGAAAATGGAAAACTAGCACTTAATAATGACGAAAACTGTAAGCTATTACTGAACTGTGAAAAACCGACTAAAAAACTGGAATTCCATGATAGCATCCCTAATAAAGATTCAGAACCACCAAGTCTTGATATGATTAAAAAATACATCCAACAACTAAAAAACAACAAAGCCCCAGGTGAAGATGGCATCACAGCAGAGATTCTAAAAGCTAGTGGAGATTTAGGTGCCACAATTATAAAAGAAAAAATGGACAAGATCTGGGTCACCGAGACAATTCCAGGAAATTGGAAGGTTGCATTAATTCACCCACTTCATAAGAAAGGGAATAAAACAGACATTAATAATTACAGAGGAATCTCATTATTACCTGTAGAATACAAAATCTTATCCAAAGCTTACTAAATACATACTAAATCCTCAACTGGATAAACATATTGGAGAATATCAAGCTGAGTTTAGGAGTAGTAGATCCTGTCCAGAGCAAATTCTAAACCTTAAACAAATAATTAGATATTTGAAAATATCAAATAAGAAGATTGTGCTAATATTTGTTGATTTTAAAAAGGCCTATGATTCGATTGACAGAGATTCTCTTTTTAAAACCCTAAAAGAATTTTCAGTAGATAAAAAAACTCTGGAATTAATTAAACAAACTTTGAGAAACACGGTGTCTAAAGTTAAATTCCATGGAACTATTTCTAGTCCTTTCCAAATTGTATCAGGAGTCAGACAAGGAGATGGGTTGTCCCCACTCCTATTTAATTGCGTGTTGGAAAAAGTTACAAGAGAATGGATAAGTGAGGAAGAAAAACTAAAACTTAATAAATACATTATGTTGGGTAGATCTAAAGTATCAATCAACTGCTTGGCCTTCGCGGATGATCTAGTAATATTAGATGGAAACATAGAATATGCAAAAAGAAGACTGGAACTCCTAAAGGAGACAGCAGAAAAGGTGGGTTTACAAATATCCTTTGAAAAAACAAAATACATGACCAATGAAGACAATTCACCAGGAATTCTTAAAACTAAGTACGGCAACATTGATAAAATGGATAACTTTAAATATTTGGGTGAAAATATAAATCTTAAAAGTGAAAAAGAAGCAATTAAAATTAGAATTGAAAAAATGAAAAGAGCATACATGAAAGTAAGAAATTTGTACAATAAAAAATGTTTATCTAAAGCCGTTAAATTGAGGCATTATAATACCTGAAAAATACTAATACTTGTAAAACCTGAAGTGCTTTATGGGTCAGAAACACTTTTACTAACTGGATGCAAAATGGCACTAGAAGATTTGGAAAAGAAAGAAAGAATAATCTTGCGAAAAATATTAGGTCCAATCAAGAATAAAGATGGCGATTGGGTTTTGAGACCAAATAGAGAAATTTACTTGCAATGCCCTAAAATAACGGATGAGATCAGGAAAAGACGTGTTACCCTTTATGGGCATTTAGAGAGAATGAATGAAGATAGATTAACAAAGAAAATCCATACTTTCT
>JAFIDM010049195.1:7097-22453 GCA_023159025.1 Thereuonema tuberculata
TCCTGGCCGTTCGCTAACATTCTAATAGAAGAGGTCGCTTCTCCTCTATTTGAATGTTAGCGAACGGTCAGGAAAGGAAAATCTATAATCTGCGTTGCATTCTGGGAGTTTCAACTCTCGGCGTTAGCACTGTAGTTACATTTTCAAAACTGTATTATTACACAAAGAATTTCAAATACCACTAATTCTAAATTCACTTTTTCTTAGCAGCACACCTTGAACTAACTTTCGGTTCAGTTTTCAGAATTTTCACTCTTGCAGTAAAAATATAAAAAATCTTTAAACGTAAGGTAGGCCTTATTTGGCCCATGTACCATATGTTATTATTTTTGGACGATTTGAGACAGAGGGAGTGAAATTTTAATAGCGATATTTTATTAAGTTTTAGAGGAACCCCTCTATTCTTGAACATGTTTTGTTTGTTTTGGTTTTTATTTAATAGTTTTTTGAAGCTTCATAAGAAGCCTGGAGACAGTAATTAATAGCACTTTGAACTATTATATAAAAGTTCTTCATTTTTGTAGTTCAGATCAAAAGAGATTTACTTACTGAACTTTAGTGCAATTTCCGTCTTGAAGAAAATCATGGAACATCTTTTTCAAGCAGAATTCAACTTACAATGGAAACAATCGGAATACAGCCATTGTGGAAAACAATCACCGAAAGTCACCGAAAACAATTGCATCAGGCATCGTACAGTTGACGCACGTGATTGAATGAGTTGGATTCTGTGAAACCAAAGAGAAGCAAGGAAAAAAAAGAGAAGGCCGTTTGAATAAAGATGGCGATCCTTAAGCGAAATACAATTCTCTAAATAGCATTTTGGAGACATGTTTAATCGAATGTGTGAACATTAAGAGTTGATTTAAGCTATGATTAATAAGAAGAGTTTAAGTTAAGTTAAAGTTGCGATCAGGCCCAGAGGACCGCGCAATGCAGCTGGAGGGTAGGCTCCAGTGTTCAGAACCTACGGGACAAAGTTGAGGACGGGTGGTCGGCCCGTCGCTCACCCGCCTTTAACTCCCGGGAAAGAAACCCGGTACCCATTCTATAGAGGGCTGGGTAGACCCTAGGGCCCGTTTGGAGGAGAAAGAAGCGTGGAAAAATTCCCGTCCTCCGCCGAGGCCGGGAATCGAACCCGTAACCTCCAACCCGCAGCCAAGCGCCCTTGCCCACTCGGCTACCGGGCCCCATTATAAGAAGAGTTTAATGATATAAATTTATTAATCATAATGTATACTCTATTTCAGCATATAAGTAGAGACGTTATATCATTCGATAAGAAGGGATTAGAACGACGCCATTTTGTGAGTGATGCAGGATGTTTCAAAGATTATTCCCAATGCCGAGATCCAATGCGTATTTATGCAAAGTAAGGTCATATTTAGACATCGCATTGAAATCAGCAAGTCAGTGTTATTTTTCTTGTTGCTACACAGGAAATTTGTATAATTCACGAACAACGCAACTATAGTTAAAGTTCATAAGAAGATACAAACAGACAACCTTAACTATTAAAGTCAAGTGAGATATTTACTTCGTGAATGCTGATTTACTTGTCTTACAAGAACATTTAGTGATCGTAAGATACACCGATTCTCATACAGTGAAAAGAGATTATCGTAATAAAAGAGACTATAAGTAAAAGTGATTACGCTAATTGTAAAAAGAGATAAACCATTTCTAGGAAGAAGTATCTATGTAACTATATATATAACAGTAAAGAAAAATTTAACGTGCTGTGGTATTTGTTTAAAGAATATAAGAAAAGAAAAGGAGAAACAGCACCTGAACAAAGAGGAAATTGCCTTTCTGATTTTAGATTCGGGAAGGAGTTGGGGACGGGCTGATGAGTCCGAAGAAGGACGAAACGGCCGTCCCCAACTCCTTCCCGAAATCTAAAATCAGAAAGGCAATTTCCTCTTTGTTCAGGTCCTATTTCTCCTTTTCTTTTCTTATATTCTTTAAATATATATATAACATTTAATCAAAGAATTAAAAGTATTTATTTCTAGTTCACTTGTTTATATTTATTGAACTATTACTTTTATTGACCGTATTTCACGTTAGGATAGGATCGTAAACAAAGCAATTTTTATATCCACCTGTACGTATTCGTTTAGCTTCATCTACTGTTTCTATTTAAGCACTCTGCTAACATCACCACGCTTTGGATAGTTATTGGCCCAGGTAACACTTCAATCTGCGTACTTGTCCTCTAAATGTATACGTACTAATCCACAATTTAAAAGATTACAGCAAAGGATAGTTAGCATCATTTTTCCTTTCTTATATGAAAAGTAACTCCAGTATTGTTATTTTAAAACTTGGTATTTATTCTTTACTAATTTCTAAATATTAATGGACAAAATTTAAAAGTATATTTTCTATTTAAATTTTAATGTGAATGATTAATTTTATTAACATAGAAAAGTGAAGCTCATCAAAGAAAAACAGTGTTTGTGGATTTCTATCCCTTAATAACTTTTGAACCACTGAGAGTGTTTGAATTTATTATTGTAATTTTATTCCTTTTGTAAATGAATTCGAAATATTGAGGATATATTTGTATCCCTGTCCTGTTACATCTGATGAAGTCTAATATTAAATATTAGATAATATTAAAATATTAGTGTTGCGAACTTATTGTAATATTTAAAAGTTTTAATTATTGAAATGAAAAAAAAGATTGAAATTGCTTGAAAAGGATTTTTTTTTTCTCTGAGTGTTGTAAGTGAATACAACGTGATAAAATTTGAATATTTAAATTAATGAATTGACGTAGTGGGACTAACGTGTTAAGAAAGCTTACGGACAATTCCATTAGGCGATTAGAGAGAGTTGACAGAGTTGACAGTTCGACGCAGTCGAGCAGACTTGAAGGGTCAGAGCTGGACAGTTAAGGACAGTTCGAGAATATTGGAGTCCAGGATTATAACAGTATAGAACTGTTGAGTGGATTAATACACCTGCGTAAATTAAAAGGTCAGTGAGACACGGAAAGGCGAATTCCGAGTGAAGTAATAATTAAACCGGGAAAAGAACGGTTAGGATTAATCCAATTGGATGTTTATTGAAACGAAAACTGACGGAACTGAAAATAGAAGATTCAAGTAGGAATTTTAAGTATGATTAATTAGAGAAGACAAAAGGAACTTTTGCGCAATTAATCACGAAGACTTCGCAACGTGAAATAGTCGAACCAATCCAAAGTAGGAATTGGAGACATCTCGGAAAGAAGCAAGTTTCCCCTACCTGTTGAATAGTGAACTTTGACCTGACCCGAATGAGAATTTATAATTGGAAAGATTCCAATTAAACAAGAAAGAAGTATAGTTTATTCCGTTTATAAGAAGCAATTACTATTTAATTATTCCCATCAAAGCTGAGAGAATTGACAAGCGTCAATTATAGTGCGCCGTTATTATCAGTAAGCCGACCTCTTCCATTTAAACGAAGGGAGGACGAATCAGCTGACAACGGTAGAAAGCGGGGGTTCCAAATCATATCCGAAGGGAGGAATAGATTGTGAATTCTACATTGAATGAAGACTGGCGGTGGATACCTTATTACTACTGGACGATTTTCCACAGAGGTGAACAAGCCATCGAAGTCAACTTATTGTAAGTACAGTAAATTATTATTTTTGGATGGGAAAAGCGATCGTCAACGCGCAGTGTCAACGAGAAGTGAAATACAAGTACTTTTGTGAAAGCAGTGAACTTAGTGATATTACCTCAAGTAATAATAGTTAGTCACATAAGGTGAATCAGTTAAGCCGTGATTATTAATAGTTAGTCACATAATGTGAATTTGTTAAGCTGTTATTAGTAGGCAATCACTCAATAATTATCAGTGCTAGTTATCATACTAGATTTAATAAAAGAATAGTCATTAGTGAATTAATTAGTTATTCCAAAAAACATACAAGTGAAATACACGAAAGTCATTAATAGAATACATAGTGATTCGTACAGAATACAAGTGCCGTTACGTGTGTATGATTAGTGAATTGATGCAAGAAGCATTTATTGTGTTAAGTGATGTGTTATACCAGTGCTACTAAAGTGCGGAAGCGTTCTATATCAGTAATTTAGTAAATTCAGTGTGAAAGAACAATAAGATCACACAATTGTGGAAAAACAGAAAAGGTGATTACAGTGTTGATCATTAAGGTGAACAGTACTTTGAGAATTATATGGAAGTTCTAAGTTATGTGAACAGAAACATTGTAGAGAATTATTTGAAAGATTTATTCTATGACCATCGAAATAAATCATTTTAAAATTTTAATCCTGCTATATTTCATTGTTACCTACACTTTGCTAAACCACTATGCATTCTGCAATTAGCCCGCATCAGAAAGGTTATGGGCCCAGAACGCTTCCACTGCGCCATTAGAGATTAAATGGAATTACTTAGTGATACCATATATTAGCTGGAGTGTCCCAGTATTTCGGGTGGTCAATATTTCAAGTTGTATTAGAGAAGAAGTTAGTAAAAGAGATACTAAACTTCAATCTGAGAACTTTGCAGCAAATGAGCAAGAGACCTATTTGCTACATATCTATAATCTATTAGAAATAATTTACTATAGTGATTATTATTTATTAGAGATGGCATCCATGCAGACCATGTGTGACACCAGTCACAAATTCAATGGAGAAAATTACTCCACATGAAAACTTGGAATGAGGAACGTACTCATGAAGGATGGTCTATGGAAAGCAGCTACAATTATCTATCTGATATTGAATTGATAGATGACAAAATTGAAAGGAGAAAACTCCGTGAAAAATCCGAAAAGGCATTCGGTACAATCTTCGAATTGTTACAAGATAGATTCAAGTTATTAGTCAAAGAAGAGTCCGATCCGAGCAAGTTAATTAAAGAGCTTGACAATAAATATAATAAACTTGACTTAATCAAAATATCACGCTTGAAGCGTAAATTGTATAATACAACAGAGTTTGACGAAACTAAAGATCTAAAAGTAGAGCTAATGAATATTAAAATTATCCTGAGAGAACTGAATCAAATAGGAGGTTCAATAGAAGAATCGGAATTATGCTGGATGATCCTGTCCGGACTTCCGGATGAGTACGATTCTACCGCTCAAGGATTAGTTCTTATGCAGGATACCCCTCAGTTTACATTGGATATTATTATAGATAGGATACTGCATGAGATAGAAAGAAAAAGGAAGAAATCTCATAATAGTAATAATGTATCTGATATTAGTACTTATAAAAGTAATATTTGTAAAAGTAAAAATGTTCCCATAGAAAAGCGAAGATGCTTTAACTGTCAAAAGTATGGACATATTGCTAGGAATTATAAATCAAAGAAAGTTGATAAAGGATTTACTAGGAGCAATAGACAAAGTAGATTTAAAGGTGATGAGTCACAAGAGTCCAAATCAGTTGAAAGGACTTATACGGGCATTACCATTGATGGGCATAAGAAATGTATGTTAGCAAGATTAAATAATAAAACATGGTTGATGGACAGTGCAACTAACAACCATATTTGCTGTGACATTAATTTTTTTTATTTTTATTTTAATCGCCCGTAACACCCAATACTGGGTATGGACGCTCTCCTACCAGAGGAGTTTAGGCTAGATACCGCAAGGGGGTATCCCAACCCCAAGGGAAGAAACGGACAACACAGAAGAAAGGAAAGTGAAACACCCATGCCACTGCCGCGATTCGAACCCAGGAACTGGCGCATTGGACGCCACGGCTGGCCGCCGCCGAGACCGCACGACCACGCCAGCACGGCATGACATTAATAGTTTTTCCTAGTACGAAAGATTGGACGTACCCGTGGATATACATGGTGCATCTGTTAAGCCTATAAAGGCCATTGGCAAAGGAGTCGTGGTTCTGAAATGCAACGTGTCACCTCATGAACTGGTTACATTGAAGTTAGTTAATGTTTTTCATGTGCCGAACCTAGGCATAAACCTAATTTCTTCTACGCAACTCGCACACAAAAATTTTGTGCAGAATCTTAAGGGTAATTCATATGTTGTGTATGACTGGAATCATGAAGTTGTATTAAAGGCAGAAATGAATGCAAATTTATATTATGCAGATGTAACTGTAATTAAAGAGAATTATAAGACCTACGCTATAACAACTCAAGATAGAGCGAGTTTATGGCATTAGCGTTTAGGACATCCATCCTATCGGAAGCTAGAACTGATTTCTAGGAAACGATTAGTGAGAGGAATGGATCCCATAAAAGTAAACACTCGTGAGATGTGTGAATCCTGTAAATTGGGAAAATTGTCTGATGTTCCGCATAGAAAACTTGAATTCATACGAAGCTCAAAGATATTAGAGATCGTTCATACAGATTTGTGCGGTCCAATCAACATCAACAATTATTACAGGACCAGATATTTAATAACATTCATAGATGATTACTGACGGAGAGCTTTTAATTTATTTGATCAAAAGTAAAGAAGAAGTGTGTAAAGTTACAAAGGACTTTATTGCATTTGCTGAACGACAAACAGGCCGTAAAGTTAAAAGTATAATTATTATTACAATTATTTAACGTGTCTTACTATATATATTAATAGAGCCTACTATACACACCTTAAAACCATAATAAAATTGCTAAAAATGTATGAACTTGGCTACGTACGTTTCAGAATTCCTGTTCGAATTCTATTTTCAAGCCATTAAAAAGGCCCTAAGTATCCCCCCTAAAATTGTTTGTCCCAACGGGACTCGTCAAAGAGGAGGACAAACCGTTGGGACAAACGAACAGGAATTCTGAAACGTACGTAGCCAAGTTTATACATTTTTAGCAATTTTATTATGGTTTTAAGGTGTCTATATAGTAGGCTATATTAATATTTAAAAGTATAATGTCGGATCAAGGCCGAGAATATTCAAATATTGAACTATCCAATTATTTCTGAGATAGAGGAATTAAGCAAATGTATTCTTCTGCGAATACATCGCAAAACAACGGCATTGCCGAACGTTACAATCGAACAGTAATGGATTGCGCACGAACCTTGTTAATAGGAGCAAAGATGCCAACTAATTTTTGGATCTTCGCAATAGAGAGTGCCAACTACTTACTCAATCGATTACCACATGAGTCAATAAATAATGACATCCCTCTGAAACGTTGGAATGGGGGGAGGTATGCCCCTAGTATCAGGCATCCAAGAAAATTCGGAAGCACTGCATATATTAAGATTCCTAAAGTGAAAAGGAAGAGTAAATTCGACCAGAGAGCCGAACAAGGAATCCTAGTAGGATATTCGAGTAAGATCAGAGGATATAAGATTTGGGTCCCTGATCAAAGGAGAATTGTTGAAACTAGGAATGCAGTGATTAATGAAAGAATTCCAGGAATGAAATTACTACAGAATAAACTAGCACGCCCAGAAGAGTATCGAAGTATTCTACGTATTAAGAAGATCGTCACGAAGACGTCATCATCATCATCTGGATCCGAAGATATAGATGAGGAACAATCGAGAGTTCCAGAGAAAGATTCTATATCTGAGCGTGATAAGAAAACCAAGGAAAAGGAAGCATTGTCAGAAGAAGCCCAGAGATTGGAGGCAAAACGTATAGGACATTTGACCCAATTATTTACAAGTACTGACGATGAATCCGATGAAGTAGATACCCCTAAAGAAAAGGAGAAACAAATAGATGATGATTCAATGAAATTGAAATCTGGAAAAGTTACCAAACCAAAAGTGCATTCAAATATTGTATGCTACAAGACAATAGTTAGTGAAAATTCTAATGTAATAATTACGAGAGAGAATTCTGAAAACTATCATGATAACTTTCATTTTCCGAGTAATGATGGTAATGAAAATGTAAAAGTAAAGTATATAAATAAGTAATCAAAATAAAAATTACATTTCAAGCAGGGGAGGTTGTTGTTGCGAACTTATAGTAATATTTAAAAGTTTTAATTATTGAAATGAAAAAATTGAAATTGCTTGAAAAGATTTTTTTTTTCCTCTGTGTGTTGTAAGTGAATACAACGTGATAAAATTTGAATATTTAAATTAATGAATTGTCGTCGCGGGAATGACGTGTAAAGAAAGTTTATGGACAATTCCACGAGTCGTTTAGAGAGTTGACAGGAGTTGACAGTTCGACGCGGTCGAGCAAACGTGAAGGGTCAGAGCTGAACAGTTAAGGACAGTTCGAGAATATTGAAGTCCAGGATTAAAACAATATAGAACTGTTGAGTGGATTAATACACCTGCGATAATTAAAAGGTCAGTGAGACACGGAAAGGCGAATTCCAAGTGAAGTATTAATTGAGAATTAAACCGGGAATAGAACGGTTAGGATTAATCAAATTGGACGTTTATTGAAGAGTGAACTGTCGGAACTGAATATAGAAGATTCAAGTAGGAAATTTAAGTATGATTAATTAGAGAAGACAAAAGGAACTCTTGTGCAATTAATTACAAAGACTTCGCAACGTGAAATATTCGAACCAATCCAAAGTGGGAATTGGAGACATCGCGAAAAGAAGCAAGTTTCCCCTACCTGTTGAATAGTGAACTTTGACCTGACCCGAATGAGAATTTATAATTGGAAAGAATCCAATTAAACAGGAAAGAAGTTTAGAACTATTTATTTCGTTTATAAGAAACAATTACTAATTTATTATTCCCGTCAAAGCTGAGAGAATTATTATTATCAGTGCGCCGTTATTATCAGTAAGCCGACCTCTTCCATTTAAACGAAGGGAGGACGATTCAGCTGGCAACGGTAGAAAGCGGGAGTTCCATATCATATCCGAAGAAAGGATTAGATTGTGAATTCTACATTGAATGAAGACTGGCGGTGGACACCTTATTACTACTGGACGAATTTTCCACACAGGTGAACAAGCCATCGAAGTCATCAAATTGTAAGTACAGTAAATTATTATTTTTGGATAGGAAAAGCGTTCGTCAACGCGCAGTTTCAACGAGAAGTGAAATTCAAGTACTTTTGTGAAAGCAGTGAACTTAGTGATATTACCTCAAGTAATAATAGTTAGTCACATAAGGTGAATCAGTTAAGCCGTGATTATTAATAGTTAGTCACATAAGGCGAATTCGTTAAGCTGTTATAAGTAGGCAATCACTCAATAATTATCAGTGCTAGTTATCATACTAGATTTAATAGTAGAACAGTCATTCGTGAATTAATTAGTTATTCGAAAACACATAGGTGAAATACACGAAAGCCATTAATAGAATAGATAGTGATTCGTATAGAATACTGTTACGTGTTAAGTGCTGTTACGTGTGTATGATTAGTGAATTAATGCAAGAAGCATTTATTGTGTTAAGTGATGTGTTATACCAGTGCTACTAAAGTGCGGAAGCGTGCTATATCAGTAATTTAGTAAATTCAGAGTGAAAGAACAATAAGATCACACAATTGTGAAAAATAGTAAAGGTGATTACAGTGTTGATCATTAAGGTGAAACAGTACTTTGAGATTTATATGGAAGTTCTATATTTTGTGAACAGAACCCTTGTAGAGAATAGTTTGAAAGATTTATTGAATGACCATCGAAATAAATCATTTTAAAATTTTAATCCTGCTATATTTCATTATTACTTACACTTTGCTAAACCACTATGCATTCTGCAACTAGCCCGCAGCATAAAGCAAGTTCTTAATTCAAGCAAAAATTAGATGCAATTCGACAGAGCACTCTAGGCGGCAAGAAAATTTCTTTAAAAACTTAGGACATTTTTCTTCTATTTTTCTTTTTCTATTTTTCTTTCCAGTGTTAACTTCACGCTGAAATCTGGATATTCTTAGGTCGTGGTTTCAATCCATGACCTCATTCACAACATTCGCTTCCTCCGGGATTTTTATTTCCTTCTTGTTTATCTCTGCTTTGACATGAGATGAGAATTAATAATATGAAAACAAAGCTGTGAATTCAATTTTTTTTTGTCGCTTCGCCGGCAACTATTGTTAATCACGAGCTGAACGAGAGCAAAACGCGATTTGCTGCTCACATGTAAAGCGATTGATTTCCTGTCAAGCTGCAACTGGAAAACGATATATTGTCGAGCGCGTTTGAGGCGAGTTTTCGAGAGCTTGTAAAGCAGCCATAAGAGTTTTAATCTTTACATATCGGTCATTGAAAAAAAATATCGAAAATAACTGTTTCTCTGAAATATGAATAAAGCTGATGTGCAACCTTAAATCCCAGAAAATTATAAAGCCATTATAAGTAAAATAAAAGTAGCAATAAAATTAAAAAAAAAAAAATCTATAAAGCACTAAAGTTAAATGGTTTTAATAGTTTGATTCTTTTCCCCAATATTATTCGTTTGATTGAATTATTCCTTTAGCTCAATTCAAAGTATTGTATCTCGGCTGTTACTTTAATCAACTTCATTCCGTTCTTTTTTTAGTTTTTTTAAACTAAATCACATTTGAATCTTTAATTTCTGTTTGAATACTTTTTCTATCATAAGTTCTTCAGTATAAAAAACAACAACTTAAAATGTTGGTCCAGTGAAGTTCAAAATTTCACCAAAATATAGTCTAGAGTTATTTAATGAAAACGATCAACATTTTTAAAAAATCTTAACAAAAAAAAAATTAAATAATAAAGAATCAATCATCAGTACTAATTCATTTTCTATAAAATCAAAATTGGATAAGGCATTGACGATTGATATTAAAATTTCTTAGTTATCATCTTATTTACTTAATCTCCATGGTTTCTATTTTTCTTTCCATTTTTCTTAACCTAGAAAGAAGCTCCCATTTAGAGAAACAGAAGAAAGCACAATCTTACCTGAAATTTTTCTAACAAACTAATAAAAATCTTATATAAATAGATATTTTTCCGTTTCGGGTCAACAAAAGTTATTATTTGGAGTTGTTTTGAAGTTTCGTTTGTACATTTATACACTTTTTAATCAATTTTGCCTTTGAATATTTGAAATGGAATGTTTCAACAGCCACACTATTTAACTCTTTCAAAATCACTTTCCTTTTTATTTTAGAAGAATTCAATTTTGAATATTTAATATTGGTATTAACACGGGTGGGAGATTTATTCTACAAAATTTAAATTTACGATTCAGTTCTTTGGTACAGGATTAAGAATATATCGGCAAAGAGAGAAATTCTAGTTCAATGGTTCAGGTGGAGGCCAATTCTATGGAACAATTAGCCTTCCTCCCACAGTCCAACTCTTCTCTTAAACTCCGTCATCGAAATATTTTGCGGACTAAGAGATCTTTTTCCACAACCTCACCGATTACAAGGCACACAGCATTGCAGCCAGTTCTGATCAGGCATCACACCACAGCTGCAATCAATGGCATAACTATCTGTGACGGTGTCATACACTCAGTAATGTCGTTCCAGGATCATTCGTTCAGGGTGAGCTAACATTTTTGGCAATGAGTGCATTTTTTTTATTAATTGCTTAACGTGTATACATGAAGTTTGAAATCGTCTTAAACAAAGTAGGACAAGAGAAAAGTATCACAAGTAGATTACAAATAGTTCATGAAGAAGTTATTTAAAATCTGCAAAACAAAATTAAATTGGAAATTTTATATATAATCAAATATTGCAAGTATTTTTTTTTATATCCAAGGCAAAAAGACAATTAACCCAAGTAATAAAAAAAAATCCACTTGCAATCGGAATCCTAAAAATTTAATAACAAATTCTTATTCTTCCTCTGACGTCTTAGCTATTCTATAACCATACAACCTTAATCTTACAAATACAGAAAATCTTCTTAGTTTTTCTAACTCTTAAACTTCTATCCCCTGAACACTAACAATAAAAAAAGATAAACAAACACAGTTCCCAAAATATTCGTAGATATTCCAGTCAAATTATAAATATTTTCTTATTTTTTCAAAAAAGAAAACCTAACGTTCTGGATTACCAACAGTTTTCGAGTGCAACTTTCATTACCGTCAACTCATTTATGGGCATTAAGTAAATGCAGGAAGGAAATTCAGGAGTTTTACGATCACAGTTTTGCAATGACTTGAATTCGTTCAGTGGCTTTGAACAAATCAAATAAAAACTAGAACAGATTTAACGAAAGGATTTCATAAATTAAGTAAATCCCAAAAGACATGTTTATGGTATTAAGGGAATGACGCTATTGAGTATTTTATTAATTATTGAGTATTTTTATTTAATTAAATGGATAAAAAAGAATATTATCCCAATTTTAAAAGCATTTTTAATGTGAAAATTAGCCAATTAAAATAAAAAATAAAATCTTTTTTAAAAACATTCTTCAAAATAAAAATTTTGAACAAAAAATTTAATAATAAAAAAATAAAAACAAGAAAAACATTAAAAATAAAAGAAATCTTTTTGTAATATCTAAAACTTTCATTCCAATTCTAAAGACTTCAAAAATAGTGTTTATAAATTACACATGCCTTTCTTCTTTTGAAAAAGGAAAGACTTATTTACCTATAAGTGGTCTGGTTTCAGTGGTTTAGATACAAGAATAAGGACTGGAAGAGTCTAGGTTCAATTCCCGGAGGTGATCGGAGATTTTTATTTCTCCTTCAGACTGACCTTAGAGCTCAACCAGCACTCTATCAAATGGGTACCTGGTTTCCTACTCGGGAGTTAAAGGCGGACGGGCGTTGGGCTGACCAAACTAGTGGTAGAGAATCTCTGGGAGTTTAAATCTACCTTCAATAGCAGGATTCCATTATATTATTATAGCTAGAGTTATATCAACAACTTTACGATAGTTACATTTGTATCCAACATTTAAAGAAATGATTATGAAATCTCCAGTTTTAACTGAGAAACAAGTTTATCTTAGAAACAAACTAAAATTACGTTTATATTTCAAAATAAAAAGTTTTGGAGCTCATGTCATTAAGCTTATGTCAAAATATTATGCAGAAAACTGTTTTCTTCAATTTCTAAATTTTTAAATGCAAATGATTCTAAATTCTGGAATTCATTTGATGCAAAGTAAGTTTCAAGAAACGACATAGATTTTGACCTTACGTCTGATTTGGAAAAAAATCTGTATTTAGCGAAATGCAGTCTCTGAAACGCTATTATAAAACAATATACCTTTAAGATTCATTCTATTAATGTAAAATATCCTTAACATGAAGACGAATCTTTGGTTAAATTTTTTACACCATTAATTAATGTAAGAATTTTCTTAAACGTGTTATTATTTAAAAATTATTAAAAGTTAAATCAATATCCTTAATTACAAAAGTTACTGAAAAAATATGTACTACGCAGACATACTTCAATATTTTCATCAAGAATATATTACATAAATGAAAAAAAGAATGATTAAATCACTCTTCTTCTACATACAAACAGAAACAGAATAATAATCATGAATTGAATATCATATTACACTTTGTAACGATTGTTGGTAACATACATTATAACCATACATTGTAACTTAACTAACAAGTCTTGTATCGATTGTTGATAACATGCAACGTTGCTAACTTAATTCTATATAATAAAAAATGTTGTCAACAAAAACGCTACATATTCATAGTTAAGAAACATTATAGTGGTTCAATTTGCTAGTAATCTACTGACTCTTACTTTATAACACATATTAGAGTATAAATCATCATTACTTAACAATTTAAAAATTTAAAACACTGGATTTTTTTTATAATTTTAATTTCTGTTTTATGTAATTGTTATTTATTATTTTTTCAAAAAAAAATGAAAGAAATATCATTCATTTTTAGAGATTTGTTTTTATTTATACACTTAGATATGTTTATAAAACCAGATTCTAAAATAAATCTCTCAGCTTCATCGCAAATATCGTATAACGATTGGGTCAGGTTTGTGTTGCGAAATTGAAGCGTGATCTTCCCAATCTGACACTCCTTTATTATTACAATTGAAGGCCCTAATATGTTCAACAATACGTTCTTTTAGGGATCTGCCAGTGCTTCCAATATATATTTCACGGCAGTATCTACACTCTAAAGAATAAATAATATTCATTTTGAAAAGCATATTGGTTTTGTCTACTTTATATTTTCTAAATAGTGTATCACCTTTATAGTATACCTTTAAAAAGAAAGGCAATCCAGCCAACCATTGCTGCCGCCGAAATCTTCAATGTTTAACTCCTTAGCAATTTCCATGGCTTTCTCTTTGAGAATCATGGCAGAAATCGGCACATTTTGCGATCTGGCATGTTTTAGCCATCGAACTAAAACCTCCTCGATCTCGTCAAACTTCGATTTTCCTCATTCTCTTTCTTTTGTCTTTGCAGTCAGCTTCTTCAATTACTTGTTTCGTTGAAAGAATATCGTTTAATGTAGTCCTGGGAATATGGCATTCTTTACCAAAAGCTGTTTTCGAAACATTTGATTTTTCAAAAAGTGCAATTAAGTCTTTTTTTTCTTTAAAAGATAACAAGATAAGTTTTCGTTTCCCTGGCATATTAAAAACGTTATCGAATCATGAAATTGCAAGAGAAAAAACTAGTCCTTACAGCGGGGCTTACTCGCTATGAAATGAAGTCACACTCAGGAGCGGTCAAGAAAAACGTCTACACTCGACAGAGTCGCAGCAAGAAGTGTGGTTTGAATAATTAGCAGCGAGATTCCAAGAACGCAAATCCTCCGAAGGGGTAGGAAAGGAATGAAGTGACAGGCTTGGTCGAAAATTCCCCGTAAAGGCTTGGCTTTATCAAAGTGAAGGGGCGGGGCATGCAAAATGGAGAAGAAAGATACTTTTGTCCATTTTTGAGGGCGACGAGTTATCCGGAGTAGAATTAAATTCGGTGACGGATAAAGGAGGGTTATTTTAAGGTGCATGAGACCTTGTCGGAACCAAAGGAAAAGTCGACTTAAACGGAGTGACGACTTATCCGGGTGACGACTTAACGAGGTTTTACTGTATATATAAAGATCAAAGAAACTGAATCAATTATTGAAATTATTTTAAAAAATAATGGAAATGAGTTTATAAAGATCAAATGTCATTGATTACATCGTTGAATATATATTTAATATGTTTGAGGATTTTTTAGTGCAATATCAGAAAATGGTAATCAGTACAAAGGTTATTAGTACAGGTAACCCCCGAACAACACGGTAGTTGAAGAACACGATTTTCGAGTAATCTATATTACTAAAATCTTTTATTTCTCTATCTATCGGTCTGTCTGTCTGTTGGGTGCAATTTCCTGAGCGAATGGAAAATAGAAATAATTTTTGCAATGAAACATCCGCGACAGGAATCGAACCTGCAAGCTTCTGATCCGAAGTCAGATGTCTTATCCATTAGACCAAGTTGACTACTACTCCCTTTATATTGTTTTTTTTTTTTTTT